>DWMA01000572.1:0-10658 GCA_018252035.1 Urbanus sp. 3 SS-2014
AGGCCTAAAATTCCTCTCGCTTAGAGGAGACTCGTGCCCAGCAGTGGGGCAAAAATGGGTTGACGAAGAATAAATCCAGTGGCTATCATTCTATGATTATAATTCATCTCTTTTCCTTTAATCGTTGCCCTGAAATTCCGTAAGATAATCTTAACAACAATATAAGCATAGCAATACAAGGGACATATCGGAAAATGCCTACTATTCCGCATGCCATTTTTTATTAATTTCAAAACAAATCCGACATTAGTAGAAAGGCGCGGATGTGAGCAAGGACGACCCGTATTAAAATATTTTAAGCAGGCTATGAATATGCAAAGACACGGCGCTCGGTGGCGGCGGTTAACGATTTGCACGTTTTTGGACCACTCGCTAATTGCAAATGTGAACGAACCCTTATGGCGAATGTAATTGCTTTCACTGATACGAGATACGCCGTGTTTGCGGTTCGATTTTGCGAACTTGCAACTTTGGTTGTTTCATATTGAAAATTAATTCAGTGAGTCACTCCTTGGGTTACTTCAGAGATTATTATCGTGATATACGAAGCGTCATATTTATGTTACTAAAGAAAGTTTCTGTCTGTTTTTATATACCTACGTATTACATACTTGAGGTTGGCCACAAATGCATTGCTATGACAGAGAGTTCAGTTCGAACGCCTCATTTAATTGCAATCTTCATAGCCCATCCTTCTAATCTTTGAAAGCCCAAATTTTAATTGTTATTTGTCTGCAGGTGATCTGCATGCATGTTTATGAAACTTAATTTAAACTATGTAACTTTTGCTGTCAACTGTTATTAATTACTTCGAGTATCTGACAACTTTACAAAATATAAATTCGAAGGTCTTATCTCTCAAAATTCAAGTTTTAATTCATTTAGAATCAGACCAATCGGACTTACGTAGTAGCTACAAGTATAATTGAATCCCAGTTGTAACTACTACTAGTAATTCAATTATCAGAACTATCAGAAAGTTCCTAAAATATTAGACACAGCTCTCAGATAAATATATTTGTTACATAGTTTCATATGTAATATTACTGAAGTTACGTTTTAATTAACACATCATTAAATACGAAAAACATAGACTTTTTATACATACCTTAACATTTTTATGCAAAATAAGTCTAAGTAACTTACCAAAATACCACGCAGGAATAAGTAATTAAAACCAAATTAGACTAAAGTGTGTCACCTACAAAAGTGTATCAATTATAAACAATCTTACCTATTACATACTATAATTTGTTTTGTAACAAAGAGGTTAGGATTTATTCTATATAATCAATAAACTATTTCATTAAAATATACTTAACATTTAAAATAATAATAACATAACTGTTATGTAAATAGTTTATCTATTTAATTAGAAGTCTACTTGGTTACTTCTTCTGTGGAGCACGTTACCGTGTGTATTACGTGTAGTTGAAATGAAAAGTGAAAATTAGATGTAGAGCACTCCAGCCGTGAATGTTGAGGGCACGCGCTCAGTTTCTGATTAGTGTAATAGCTTTAGAATCACTATTTTCTTATTTTTCTACAACTTCACCACTACTACGAGTATATGTTTTCTATTTCACCTTACTTTTGAATAAAGTATTATTTTTAATCGTGTAGTTGTCGTTAGTATTATTTAAAAGCGTTATGTTTATAAAATCGGTTGCTTCTTTTTCATACTTACTTTTAGATGAAGATTAAAAATATCTTCAGCTAAAAGAAAGTATGAATAAAGAGCTGATAAATAATAGAAAATATTATTTTACTTACCTACTTAAAATTAATTTTATACCTATTAAGTTAATACAAGATCACTAAAAGTAAGCTGAAAAAATAAGATTTCTTATTTCTCGTATAAACTAATCAAATCTTTCACTTTCAACACTGTATTTTCTTGGAGATGGTAGTTGAAGTTCGCATTAGCAATAGATTTTCTAAGAAAATCTAAGTGCGATATGTTGTTTATTAAGTTTGTCTGCTTGTTAGGCTTGATTTAATCGAGCCTGTTCAAGAGTGATTAAGGTCGGACTGAAGCAAATAGCGAGTATCTATTCAATTAAAGTTCAAGTTTAAAGCTAAGTTAGTCAGACTTAATTTATACTACCTACATAAATTCTATTCGTATAAACTAAGCATATTTGTATAAATTATTAATTTATTGCGGTCATCCCCATACAAAGCTAAGTTTAGTGGTTGTTATCAACCTTAGATATGTCTAGAACTAGTCACGCTTAACACTTATATGCATTTTACCAATTAATTAATCGTGCAAATAAAAAATAAATACATACGGCTATATGTACCTATTTCTTCGGCATAGTTAAAAAACATATATTTTTATCATCATGTTACTTTTTGCACTCTGACTAAATTTAGTTTTATTGCGATAAACATGATTATATTGCAAAAATCGAACAAAAATTGAACATCATAACGCAACTCAAGAAAAACATTTCGTAAAACCATTAAATATTTCTGTTGTAAAATTTAAAGCCGCAAGGCAATCTGAACAAATGGGCAGCACTTAGCAAGCCATTCTGCCATTTCGATGCATTTCCGCGTAGAAATTACTATCATTTGTTGAGAGGGACGAATGCTAAAGCGGCCATTGAGACGGCTATCGATCATGGATATCACGCCAACAAACGACTATGTTATATTCTTGTATTGTATACATGTAAAAAAATAATTATAACGTTTTCATACACGCTTCGACATGAAATGTTAAAACTTATAATAAAAGTAGGTAAACAAGTGGTTACACCCAATGTGGTTCGGCTCCGGAGGAACAAAAACCACAGTTATATCTTTCTTATAACAGCAGTGTTAAGCGATTATATGTTCTAGTTTGAGTGTGTAAGGAGGAATAGTCATCCGAAGTGTTACAATTTATTTCTTAACGTGTATCAACGTATCTAGTTCCTCACTTGGAAACGCTATATTACAAAAAAATTGTAGACTTATAAGTGTACCTATAACCTTACAGTGTTACATTTTGACGGGTGTAGCATATCTATTTACATGCATAAATTTTCGGTTGTAGTATCGCATTTATCATCAAATGCAGGTAGAAGTCCTGTCACTTAACAGTTGATTTATTGCCTGGCCAATACCTAGGCAAGAAGAGTATACATATGACACTTCTTTGAACCCTAATATAATTACGATAAAATATGAAAACAGGACAAGATTTTTGTTTATATTTATCATTCCATCTTTGTGTGTAGCCTAAAAAAATTCGTCGCGAGGCAAATCTTTCTGAAACCGTCTATAAATCTGATCATAAAAATAAATCCCTGCAATCAAATCGCGAACAGCGAAAAAAGTAAGGTTGTTTGTTGCTATCTCAGGGAACATACATGAAATAGCTAAGAAACTATTCCGTAGCGGGATAAAAAGGTTCTCAAGCCATGAATATAAATATGCACGGGTATAGCCCGATGTCGCATAACTGCTTCCAGGGTTGAAAATGAGTATTACCGACCCAAAGTCAAATTGCATTTGATATAAGGTTTTAGTTCGTGGTACTTTATGAATCTCTAAATTTTGATAAAAGCTTTCACTTTTGTACGGAAAAGATATTTTAATATCGCGTCAAAAATGCGAGTTTAGCAAAAGAATGTACATTTTCTGTGGTTATGACTTTTATGCGAGGGTACAACCCTCCAAACGTTGGGCGAACAGCAACTGTATAACGGTTATAAAAATGCAAGAAGCCGGAAATGAATACGCCTTGGCGCAATGGGTACGTCCTGCACGGCCGGGATACGTACGGGCTCGTACGTATGTAGGTACAACAATACAGAAAATGCAGTTACTATATTTCCTGCTTACTGAACTTTAAATTTTCAAGTCCTACGCTACCATACATGCTACTAGCAGTATATTTTTAAGATTCCGATATAGTAAGCTTAGAAGAATCTTTCTCTGCAGTTGCCTGCTTATTATTTTTAAGAGGTTATATATTATTGCAATGCTAATTTATTGCAAAGATAAGTAGGTATTCAAAATTATTTTTGAGATAGCAAAAATCTTTAGATTTGTCGATTTTCTATTTCTGATTGAATCGTTAAATTAAAAAGGCATAATATGGTTAACTAGTAAGGAATGATAATAAGCATTAAGTTGGCCCTTTCAACCACTAGACTTACAATAAAGTGAAAATAAACAGCTTTTTAGGATGTAGATACTTCATAAAGTTAAAAGTTTACGCTTTAGAAAGTTAAAGTTTTATATTCTACCGTTAATAAAATACTTATAATAAAAGCGTGCATTCTACATGTACACTAAACTTGAAAAATAGGTTAATCTAACATCAAGTGGACTATTAAAATCAATTGCTGTATAAATAATATAGTCCGAGGAAAGTAAATAATGAATGGAGGTCGTGATTAGTGAAGCGTAATTTTTGATAGAGGCTCTAATGTTCAGCGATGCCAGAAGAGGTGTTCCCTGGATTTATTACCTTCTATTTCGATTTGTTTACTCAGTTGTTCAGATCCAATTACTTGGCACTGTTTCTGTACTTAATTAAAAGGACGCTTGATTACTCGCCCGCTGTGGGGCTTTGTATAATTGCTATTGTTTAGCAAATGAAGACAAATGAAACTTTAATTTAATGTCACTGTCTCATTCAGACGCACGAGAAGAACTCGTGTTCGCGTCTAAACAGCCTCATTTTAAGTTTAAATTACTTCATGTTACAATAGCGAACACACACGATTAGCTTCTCGGGTGTCGCTCCGAAACAATGTGTATTGTTATTGGGTATCAAAGGTATTGAAACAGAGCTCAAATAATATACAGAACAGGACCTTTCAGAGTTCCGCTCTCCTTGCCTTTCCTTCCACACCCAACACAACAACCAAACGACCAAAAAAAACAAAATTCTTTTAGTTTTTTTGGTTACTTTATAACAACCTGTATCTGCAAAAATAGACAATAATCTGCATTATTTTTAATTATTTATGGGTAGGTATTCTATTTTTCAGGTACCTACTCTTTTATTCTACACTTTTATCCTTTAGGTACCTATCCTATGACTTTAACGATCCCCGTGGCGGAGCGGTCGCCATACCGATCTGGCGCACAGTGGGTCTCGGGTTCGATTCCCGGCCATACAGAAATCTGAATGATGAATTTATCTTTCTGTTCTGGTTCTAGGTGTTTGCGTATTCGTCTTTGGTCGGCATCACGACACAGAAGAAAATCCTGTGGGGCTATAAGTGTAGAAAGCGTCAAAAAGCGTCGATTTTGTCGTCTTATAACTATTTCATAAAAATCGGTTAATTAATCAAGCCGTAAACAACATACCAAACACCTGACAAGTACACAAAGAAACCTTCATACTCATAACACTAACAAGGAAGTAAACATTTTTAACAACATAATTATGATGCATATCTAAATTTATTTCTAAGAACAATTTTCTCGCCTGTTGATTTTCCGTTTGCGTAGTTAAACTTTCACGCTTGCGTACGTTTTTTGATGTAGGTTTTGTTTTACAAACAAACGCTACCCACAGTCGTGTGGACAGCACTGCTAATATTTTAATCATTTTTACGTTGTGAGTAGATACGCCGATTAGTGGGTCAGTAATAGGTCATCGTTAGCTATAAAAAATGACCAAATCCTCGCTATGTTTTATAAGATTGATCTACTGGATATTTTTATCTGATAGTACTTAGTGAAATTATAGATACTAGATGTATAAAAGTGAATGGGCAGTCACACTCTCACAAAACGCAGGTACTACTTGACGCTGGAAATAGATGATCTTAGGAACATGAAATATTCCTGAGATCTATGTAGATACATAAAACATGTTAAATTGAGGTAAATTTACTGTTCCATTTTGAACTAAATTAACAATGTCCAAGTACACCAATATCCGGATATAATAAATGTAAATAGTTGGCAAAGCAGTTTAATTAGAGGGAATTCTTCGTTATTTGTTTGGGACCGACTCAAGGTTTATTCCCGTAGGAGCGGTAACTCAATTCGCCATCGACCGCCGGGAGAGTGGCATACTTTTAATTGACCGTAACTGCGTTTGCCTGCAAGCGTTATTGAATTACCGTAGAACATCGCTTAGGGTTGTGAAATTTCAGCATTTTGTATTTATGTCGACTTTGCTCGTACGCTAAATTTATAACGTAAAATGTGGCCCGAAATTCCTGTATTCCCCAAGTACAAAACTGCACATATTATACTGAATAAGGACAATGTGAAAGATAAAGTTTGTTCTTCTCTTACGTTATTGAAGTCATTAGAAAAACTCTTAACAATATTGTGGTGTTACTTTATATAATCATAGATTATTGTAAAATTATAAATACATTGAGGTTGATTATGTACAACACAACACAATACATCGAGGTTGATTATGGACAATATCAGTACCTATTCTTTATCAGGTGAGAAGAATATTCCTGAGGATACTCTACGGGGACAGCGAAAAATAAAAATAAAGGTTTACCTACTTTTTGTTGTAATATCTTGTCATCGGGGTTTGTCATCATGTCGTAATATCACATTATCATTAATGTTTAGTTTTTATTTATACGAATTGAAATATAATGAATTTGCACTTATTATCTTATTTTTTCTGCGAGAGTGTTGTTGATATCAACATGAAGTTCATGATAACGTTGTAGGATCGCAAATTATGTAATTTCCCTTGCGATCTTGCACATCTAAGAGTGAAAGTAAAATCTTATATTTGTGCTCGATCCACGTGTTAATAATAAAGAACATAAGCTTATGTAACATCACATAACGGATATTGGTAATGTTACCATCGTACACTTGCATCACTACGGTTTGTATTGCGAGAAAATCAGTTAACTTCAGTTCTGATAGGCGAGTGAAACGTTCCTATCGCTTATCCTTTGCAGATTCTACTGTAACAGATCCAATAATTACATTGGGGAATAGAAAAGGCTGCCTGCTACCTGCCGGATCTACAAGATTCCCCCTTAGACATTTAACTGAAGTAAAAAACTAAAGTTACTTTTAGTTTTTAAATTAGATGAGACAAGTTAGATTATTCAAATAATTATATTATCAAATTCAATCTAAAAATGTTAGAATTAATTTCTGAAACTCATCTCGTTCTTCGTTTATTAAAGAATTATCTAGAGTTGAAAACCTCATTAAAGATAAGAATGAATGATAAAAATTTGTCTAAGTAAAGGCTTACTAATAAAATCTTTAGAAATGTTTTTCAAAACCGTCAAGTTCTCAAGAATCCATTAATTCTTATAATGAGATAAAATTTATTTGATATGTAAAATTTATCTTGATTTTATTCAATAAACACTCATTTTACATTGTTTCCGTTTAAATTAAAATTTAATATGACCAAATTCATAAGATTTTTTTAGGGGTAGCAAATACAAATTGATATGAAACATTTTTAAAACGACACTAGTACTGCAGTACCCTTATTATTATTAGTAGTATTATTATTTATTGTAAGTACTGTATTAATTCCTAGCTGTTTTCGCTATATAAATATAATTCGGTCATCCATAGCAGCACTGGCACACTAACTCGCTTAGCGTTAGTGGGTATTAGCCGCAGGCGAGGAGAAACCTGCAACTCGTGTATAAGTCATTCATTGTATTACAATGGCATTACAGAACCCGCTCGGAGTATTTATCACAGAATATTAATGCTACGACATCCACTCACTGTAGTTTTATTTCTATTAAACTTAGGCACTTATTCGGGTTGATAAATGACTACCCATTTACTTTTTATATTTGTTAATTATAAATAGGTATCTATTAATTAACACTAAACACTTGGCAACTCTTCATTAGTATTTAAAAAATATATGAAAAAGATTGGTTTATTTGTTTCTGTGCTTAAATTCAATTTTACTGTCATCCTACTCTGGTAACATATGAAATCAAATATGTCTGTTGTTGTACTCATACACATGATTCAATGTGATGAGTCAAAGAAAACCCGCCATGCGGCAGCAAAAGATGCAATCGTTGGCTTACCTATATACATTGTATAGATTTTTTTGCAGGTGATACAATTTACTTCTGAGAGATACTTACTGCTATGATTTTCAATGGGTCTTATTACAAATTTTCATGAAAGAGAGTCAATTTATAGTAAGTTGACTTAAAACATAAAAATCCTTATCTACAATTGTTGGATATGGTTGTAATGCTCTTATCGGATTCACTTATTATATTACAGGTTTCACTCGGCCAACACTCGCTCGGACTCGAGGTAATTACATCGCGGTACAGAAAACCCGCTACTTCCATTTGTAAGTAATAGGTTTAAAACTTTTTTAAGTCCTTTAGTTACAGTTAGATTTTGTTTCATGTTGAATTCAATAAATCTGTTCTTTAATGATTAGGTACTGACGTATATTATCCACACCTAATTGTTATTCCGAAGATGTAAATTATAGTTCTCATTATTTTCTTACCCTTCTTGACATAGTTTCAATAATAAGGCCCTATCATACTTATTATCAGTCTAGCTTAACCTTATGGATGTGCTAAAAAGCTAAGCTTTATCATCTTTACAAATCTGTACGCTAGAATGTTGCAGGTTTTCGGGTGAGGTATCTAACTAGTTCTCGGTTATCCGACGGTCCCGCTTGGCCGAATTCGGGGTAATTACGTCAGGGAATACGCTTACCCCCCCCCCCCCCCCCCTCCCGCTCCTTCTCTCAATGTTTTTTTGTATTTGATCAAAAGTGAAAAGCTATGACTTACTAAGTTATTGAAAATTAAAACAAGGGTTGGTACAATATCCAAGGACAGCAATACTTCCTTGTAACATTAATAGGTTTGGCGTGTCGTAGCAGTAGAATTGTTTCGTTTCAAGTTTAAAGGTGTCACAGTAGTTAGACACTGAAATTTTCATTTTTTTTTATATGTTTTGTTTCCTAAACATAAACAAGGCAATCAACAGTAACAAAAAATACTTTATTATATTTCTTATGAATCGTGGCGTTTTTTAAACAAAAAAAAACAGCTTTTAATAAACAAATTGTTCTTACTGATATACCTATACATAAAACGAATAGAAGGTAAACATTTTATAAATAAATAATATTACATAGAATATCCCAATTTAAATTTAAATAACGTTGATGAAATTAATAAAATATTTTATATCAAACTATGAAGCACGACAAAACAGTCTAGTTAGTCATACCTGTCTTGCCCTCGCCTATCGCGTTCATTGTTACAGAGCCGCTCAACCTCGCGGTAATTACATCGGGGAGTAGGAAAACTACGCCGCCCACCTGTCACTACTTGTTTTCATCCTTTACAAATTAATTACTTTGCTCTGAACAATGTAAAGTACTGGCTAACAACGCAGCTAATTAACGTAGTGCTTTCTTATTTGCCTTAATGCGATCCTGTGCATTATCTACATGCATTTCCGTGTCCGGTTAGTTCTGACACAAGCATTAAATAGTCTAAATATGTAGTTACATGGACGAAAATCTCGTCGAAATTGGTTTACCTATTTCTGCAATATAATCATCATTATAAGAAATATACATAATTAATATTCTGTTTAAACCGTAATTCAAGCTAAAAGTTGATAAGAATATGTATTGGAACAAGATAGGTTTTTTGCATAATAATTTCCTTAGAATAAAAATATATATTGTTTTAAAAACACGACTAATCATTTCATTTACCTACTCTACCTGTTCATATCAGTCAAAAGTAAGTTAAAGTTATGTCATGAGAATTAAATACCTAATATGTAGCTGATCTATTTGTTATCTTACGATGATGCGAAAGATATATGTAATTGTAGGTATCATCTACCATTTCTAAAAGAGCTCCCGCAATGCATCGCGGAAAAATTGATTTAACGACAAAAAGTAAAAGTCTTGCAGTCGCTAAAAGGGACAAATAATAATAAAAACTAAAATTACTGGGGCGCGGACGGGGAACGTTTTCCGGGCTTCCGACATCAACACATAATTCAACGCAAGATTAAATGCCTCTTGGACTCCCCACCGGATAGCCAGTGCTCCATTAGGCAGTGTGGAAAGTTGGACTCTTTATAAGCATCAGTAGACATGAATGAACTTCATACCCAAGAATGCTGCGATACATAACTCGGCCTTAGTCTTTAAAAATTAAAATGTCTTCAAACAATATATTTGCTAAACGTTATTAATATGTAGGTACACTTCAAAAATGCTCATGCTGAGAACACAATATAAAGAAGTTTTTTGGGGATTTTTAGGATACCAACGACTAACGCTGGAAATCTCTTTCCGCTAGATTTTTTAGTAATTAAATCATCACAAAAAGGGCAGAAATGCCGTTGATATTATAAAAGTAACAAGTCTACGAAAGTCATATCTTATTATATCTTTTTGGCTTAGGTGTGAGTACCTAAGTTAACAAAATTATACCTACTTAATAATAAGTTGTAAACACGATCTCGTAATATTAAAAATACCGTGAGATAAGCACGTTGAATATGCTGACTATTGCATACACGTGTCGATATAATAACCGGACACTATTGGAGTGCACAGTGCGGTCCCGCGTCGCAAATCCACATGCTCGCACTCGGACAATGGCGGCCGCACACCAGCCCCAATCGCGCCCCCCCTCCCCCCCACACTCCCCCCCTCCCCCCCTCCC
>DWMA01000573.1:0-10648 GCA_018252035.1 Urbanus sp. 3 SS-2014
AGATTGTATATTCGTATGGCCATATGGAAAAACGTCACAGACAATTAATAGTCTAATCACTTCACATTTTTATATTGTCTGGGAACCACTTTAATTGTTTATTAGTCTTTTTGGGCCGAAACATCTTCCCGGCCGTTGAAAGCTTCCTGCTTTCAACATTGTAGCTCCTCAGCTGTAGGTAGGGGGCAGAGTCGCACCAAGGACCGCCGCACGCAGCCCCTCGTGGTGTGGACATCAGCGATCCGCGGCGTCTGATCTGGCCCGCTGATAAGGCGAAGTACCCGCCCAAGCCTCCATTGCAGGGGGGGAGAGTTGTCCTCCGCCAGCAGTACTAGGTCTCCAACGTTGAGCCTGGACTTGTCGGTGCGCCACTTCGTACGCTGCTGCAGCTCGGATAAATATTCCTTTTGCCACCTCTTCCAAAAGTGCTGGCGTATCCTTTCAAGGCGCTCATAGCGTTTTAATAGGTGATCCTTGCAATCATTCAGGTCAGGCGTAGGTAGCGCAGTTAATGGTCTCCCTAGTATAAAATGTCCAGGGGACAGCGGGAGCAGGTCATTAGGACTTGAGGAAAGAGGGCACAAAGGACGGCTATTCAGAATGGCTTCCACCTGAGCAAACAAAGTGGAAATTTCTTCAAAGGTTAAGTGGCTATTGCCCATGACATGTTTAATATGATGTTTGGCGGATTTTACCCCGGCCTCCCATATACCCCCGAAATGAGGAGAGTACGCGGGAATGAATTTGAAATGAATAGCTTGTTCATTTGCAAAATCAGATAGAGATTCCTGAGACTGTTTAATAAAATTTCCTATTTCTTTTGCAGCAGCTACTAAATTAGTGCCGTTATCACTAAATATTTCCGTTGGTTTTCCACGCCGGGCGATAAACCTTCTAAGAGTCATTATAAAGGCATCTTTTGTTAGATCGCTAACAGCCTCAAGATGAATGCATTTGTAACGTAAGCATACAAAAATGCATAAATAACATTTAATAACGCGGCTTCCTCGACCTTTACGGTTAATTATATGAAATGGACCAGCAAAGTCCAAGCCAACAGACAAAAATGGATAACCAGAATTTACACGTTGAAATGGTAAATTACCCATTTTAGGACATAAAGTTTTACCTCTTAGGCGCCTACATCGTACACAGATATTGACAGTACGTCTCGCAAGATAACGTCCATTCACTGGCCATACAATCTCTCTCACAGTAGCTAATAACAGCTGTGGACCAGCGTGCATGGTGCGTAGGTGCTCCCTTTCGAAATATAATTTAGTTAATCTGTGCGATGCATGTAGTATAATTGGATGTTTTTTGTCATATGGACAACTAGACGCCTGAAGTCTTCCACCTACCCGGATTAAGTTATCGTTATCCATAAAAGGAGAAAGAGGTAAAATCTTACTTTTACTATTTAATGGATTCTTATTTGCAAGCGTTGAATATTCAGTAGGAGATGACTGCTTTTGAGCAATAGCTTTTTTTTCGGGTAGTTCGTTCAAAGTGGTCAGTGTGCTTTGCGCCCTTCTGTTTTAAGTTTTATATTAATTAGTTACTACATTACATTTAAATTGTGTGGATTTCGTGCATCAGTGGACAGTATAGTCGTGCGTGATAACGGCAGTGATATTTCTGAAGACATTTAAGTTTTACGCGAGTTTATAATTACCACCTAGCCGTCAGCTGTTTGGTGTTTGACAGTTCAGCTGATTTTAATTAATAGTTGCTTCGCTGATATTAGAACACAAAAATAAGTACTGTGTAAATTGTGCGAACTCAGTGACTCAGTGACTAACTATTATTGCTTCAAAATAAAAATATTTTAGACTTATTCGAAAAGAAATTCTTCACTTGAAAAAGCCAACAGCGCAATCTAGTGGCAAATACGCTTCTTCTATTATCCGACTCGATCCGTAGTCCGTTCATCCGATACGTAAGATCATGGCCAACAAGTGCAGTATCTGTGGCAAGTTTACATCGGTAGATGGCGCTAAGTGTAACCATTGTGGATTGATCTTCCATCGCCAATGCGTCAAAATAAGCTCAGATGCTCGCCTCCCCGCCAGATGGCAGTGTAAGAGTTGTAAACAAAAACCTACCAAAGCTACAACTCCCGAGTCAAGCAGTCCGGGTAGTACTGACGCCGATTTTAGCGATGCAACCGTAGGAGATGCTGTAAAGCCTGGGGAAATAAATGTCGCTCAAGAAATACAATTAATGCGTTCACAACTTACAACTTTTATTAATGAAATGTCTAGCTGCAGGCAAGAAATGACATTTTTCAGGCAGGAGGTGCTTAAACTTAACTCCGCTGTTACCGACTTCAACACCCGTTTAAATAAAGTGGAGGAAAAGTGCAACCACACAAGCAATCGCATGTCTGAAGCGGAATCAAAAATAAATGCTCAGTCCGGCGTCGATTTAAACTCAAAAATCGAAATTATGATGAACGATCGGTACCAGGAGACATTTCTAACAGATATCGAGATAACTGGCATAGAAGAGCAGCAAAACGAAAATCCAGTACACCTAGCAACGTTAGTTGCACAAAAAGTGGGCGTCCCTATTGATGAACGTGAGATCGTAGATGCGCAACGGAGAGGCAAACGTCGCGGTGCTGTTACCGGAGTGGACGAGAGCGCCGCACCTCGTCCGCGCGTCCTCGTCGTGCGGCTGGCGCGGCGCGCACTCCGCGACAAACTGATTAGCGCTGCTCGAACTCGTCGTGCAGTGGATACATCGGGGATCGTCTCAACAATCCCGCCGCGCCGCTTATATATAAATGAGCGGCTCACCTGGCTCAACAGGCGGCTTTTTCATAAGTCGCGAGAAGAAGGGCGTGCCAAAGGTTGGAAGTATGTGTGGACGAAAGACGGGAGTATCTTTGCTAGGCGGGACACGGATTCACCAGCTCTCCGTATTCGATCAGACTCTGATATCGATAGGGTTTTTCGTGATAAATAACACTATAAAAGTAGAGAAGAGTATTGCACTTTATAATGTCTTTTTAAATATAAATACCATGTTTATGTGCGAAATCGCTCAATCTAATAATATGTTTATATATTGGTGTGTGCAAATATACATAATTTACATTATTTTTTATTTATACCCATATCTATATGTCATGTTCCCTAACTACAACATTAATATATACATTCATTTTGGAAATATTAACTATATTTATATGCATTATGCTATGTTACCCTATACTATAATTGTCTTAACATTTGCAATCAAATCAAACCAGTTACCTTTTATAATTTCACTTAATTCTACTCATAAAATAATAACAAATTTAATTTATTTAATGATACATCTCAATTGGACCTATTTATACCTTTTATTTTATGCATAGATCAAAAGCAATGAAACTTGGTTTGCTTAATGCAGGTTCACTTGGAACAAGACACGATGAATTCCAAGCAGCAATGCTAGACCACAGAGTACACGTAATGGCTGTAAATGAAACCTGGTTGAGACATGGAGAGGAGGGGCGCGCTCCCGTGGTACCCGATTACAAACTTCTGCACACGCCACGACCTGCGACTGTAAGGGCGCGTGGGGGAGGAGTTGGATTTTATATCCATAATGACTTACGGGTACGGGTCCTTCCTCATCCAGTTTCACAACTTGTCGAGCAAATGTGGCTTAGCTTAAATGTGAACGGCAAATCTTTGCTCATCGGTACCGCGTACCGTCCGCCGTGGTTATCGCTGCAAATTTTTGTTGAAGCATTAACCGATTCTCTCTCATCTTTTACATGGCATAATTACACAATGTTACTGGGCGATTTCAATGTCAACTTATTGAACGAACAACATATAAACACAAAAACCATTTCAGATTTCTTAACTTTACAAAACTTAAAGCAATATGTAAGTGAACCCACACATTTCACAGATTATAGTGAAACTCTTATAGACTTAATTTGTGCAGATGCCCCTATTACAAACACTTCGGTCACTTATATAAAAGATTTAAGCAATCATAGTTTCATAACATGTCAACTTAATATTAGGGCATTTCTCTGTAAGCTCGTAATTGGCTGTCCCGACCGACTTTTTCAATAAATAATTTGATTATTTAAAAAAAAAAGTACTCCTAATTAAACTTTAATCGCAAAACTTTACGGGCCCATTGTTTTAAGCACCATAACTATTTAATTTTTTTTTCTAAACGCGTTCGAAGGTCTAAAAATACAGTCCCCTGGCTGTCCCCATCATTGTCTTGCTGTCTAGAAATTAGATTTACGAAAAAGTTATTGAAAGCTACATACATTTGGCAGTAATTATGATAAATAAAAAGTATTTAAAAAATATATTTAAAAAAAACAAGATGTCATTACGAATTTTATTATTTAGTAAACACTTGCAAACTTTGTCCCCAAAATTTTTATACAGTCCCCTGCCAAAAATTTAAATCCATAGTAAAATAAAACTGTAATATTTAGGAGCGATTTTTTAAGTGAAACCGAACGCTACCGATGTGAAGTTAGCTACGATGCCGCAAGCGATGGCGAGACGCCATCTTGTCTAGTGTGTGAGTGACATTTGTGTAGTGAACACGCGTTTGGACCGGTACCACACACAGTCCTCTGGTAAGTGATAATATTATGTTAATTACTTTAATTTTTGATATAATATAGTTTATTATATTGATATTTCTGTCTAAATTAATCGGTAGGTTCTTAAACAAACTATTACTCATCCGTTTTTTAAATACTGCGACATCTATTCGAAATACACAGTCCCCTGACAACAGTCCTCTGTCAAAAAATGTGGCAGGGGACTGTTTTATATAACAGGGGACTGTGTATTTGGTGTATTGGTTATTGTTTTATACATTGTTTGTGTTAATTTATCCGCTAGTCTGTTTTATCAATAGGAATCATCAATGTATCATTGCTTAGCATTATATTTCTTTATGAACATATATTTATTTTACACAGGCCGACCGAAAAGACATGATATGGCTCCTAGTAAGAAAAAGTTATCCCGAGAGGAATTACTAGAGAAGAAGAGAAAAGCAGAACGACTACGATATGAAAAAAGAAAAAATGACCCACAAAAGAGACAAGAAATGAGAGAGAAGGAAAAGTTGAAGTATCAAAATAAGAAAGAAAAAGGTTTGCGAAAGTTAGTTAAGGACATGACACCTCGTGAGCACAGAGCTGCC
The DNA here is from genome assembly GCA_018252035.1 of Urbanus sp. 3 SS-2014. Classification (NCBI taxonomy): domain Eukaryota; kingdom Metazoa; phylum Arthropoda; class Insecta; order Lepidoptera; family Hesperiidae; genus Urbanus; species Urbanus sp. 3 SS-2014. The sequence continues at coordinate 5,185 of DWMA01000573.1, forward strand.
TTAAAGAAGTGGAAAGAACACTGTACCGTGTACCGAACCAAAAGACAAAGACTGAAAAGTGTCACTAATACTTTTATACGAGAAAATACGCCAGTATCGGATCCAGAAGCAGGTACTCTGCCTACAAGACCCGCCACTCCAGACCCACAGCAATTTTCTTCGGCTCCAAGCCCAGCAGTTTCCAGTGCTAGTCTTCAACAAAGAAAAAAAGAAACCACAAGGCGACGTAAGAAGTTTAACAGGAAAAAAAATGAAAAGATTGCTCGTTTAGAGACAAAGCTTGAGAAGTACAAGAAGAGGTTAGCTAGATTTAAAAAGAAAATGAAGAAGATCGTTGAAGATACACCTAAGACAAAGATTTTAAAAATGTTAGACGAGCCTGATCAAAGAAAAGAAGTAGTCAAGAAAGCGTTGTTTGGCGACGTCATTAATAAGCAGTTGAAAGAAAATTATTCTACATTGAAACGTACGAAGGAAAGACAAATCTTTAAAAAAGTTGTTACTGGTAGTATTGTTCAAAAGTATAGGCGATGGATACCTAAAGACATTAAACTGCTGTCGAGGCCTGGAAAAAAATCCAATCTTAATGGCTTAGATGTACCTATAGTGAAACGATGTAAAATACCTGAAAGTTATAAAAGAGCTGTTCACAATTTCTTTGAAGATGATAGTAATAGCCGTATGGGAGCCGGTAAAAAAGAATATATAACTAGGAAAGCTGTGAAGAAGCAGAAAAGATATCTTCTTGACACAGTTTTTAATCTTTACAAAAAGTTTATTACTGGGAACTTTAAAATTAGCTATGAAACATTTTGCCGACTCCGTCCATTTTGGGTTGTGAAATCAAACGCTAAAAACCGCGATACATGTCTTTGCATAGTTCACAGCAACATAGACATGAAGCTCAGCGCACTTCATACTGCACACATATTGACTTACAACAACCACCAGAAGTTGCTGGAAGAGCTATGTTGCGACCGGTACAATCTGAATTGTTTGGCCAGATCCTGTCGTAGTTGCCTTAATAAGAACCCGACATATAAAGAATTTGATAACAGAAATGTCATAAAATATAAAATGTGGATTTCAGAAAGACAACAAATACAAGATTTTAAGACGAAAAAGCCCCGACTAGTAACCAAATGTTTGAAAAAAACATTTGAAGTACATCCAACACAGCTCATAACACAATTGCAGAAAGATTTAGACAAATTTTTTGATCACCAGCGAAATATAGTTCACCAATATAAAGCCATGAATGATTTGAAATCTAACTTACAAGGTGATGAAGTCCTGATACACGTCGATTTTAGTGAGAATTACTGCACTAAGTACGCTGAGGAAATTCAGGCCTTTCATTTCGGTGGATCTCGTGCACAGCTGAGCCTGCATACCGTAGTAGTTTACCTACGAAATTCCATCCTTCCTTTTTGCACAGTCTCCGAGAACATATCCCATTCACCTGCTGCTATTTGGACACATCTACGACCAATTTTCCGGGCTCTTCCATGTGACATCAAACGAGTGCACTTCTTGAGCGATGGCCCTGTAACGCAGTATCGCAATAAAACTATGTTTTTTATAATGGCAAACAAACTCTCTGAAGAAATTCCTAATATTGAAAACTTTACATGGAACTACACCGAAAGTGGCCATGGAAAAGGTGCACCGGATGGTATCGGAGCAACGTGTAAAAGGACAGCAGATTTTTTTGTTAATTCTGGAGGCGACATCAACAATATTGATCAGTTTGTTGCAGTAATCCAGGAGCGATGTCTTGGCATCACATGTATCGCAATCGACGGTAAAGACATTCAGGCAATGGTCGATAATGTTGAAGAGGAATCGGCCGATCAGAAAGGTTTTAAAGGTACTTTAAATGTGCATCAGGTCGCAGGTGTTTATTCCAGCTCCATCCTTGGCCTTCGGACTAGATGTGAAACACTTATAATGAAAAGTCTCAGCTGCTTATGCAACCGCAGATTATGTGAACATTATAAAATTGGTAGTATCAACTTTGATTCGAAACCTAGATGGACAGTAGAAGAAGTGTTTACAGAGTCCGAAGCCGAAGATCTTGAACCTGCTAAGTCTAAATTAACACTTACCCCAAACAAATCCCCTCAAAAATCGGATGATGCTTTACCAGGAATGAGTAGCGTTCGGAATTCCTTTTACAATACAGGAGATTATGTTCTTGTGAAATATACAACTAAAAATGTAGAGTATCGTTATGCTGCTGTAATTAATGAGATTGACGATGATGAAAACGACTTACGTGTTACTTTCCTCAAGATTTGTGACCAAAAAGCACAGCTCTTTAAAATAGATGACAGAGACATTTCAGACGTATCATTTGATCAAGTTGTCCTAAAGTTGGATAATCCTGACTTGATTTTGAAGGGAAAGAGAATATTTTACCAGTTTCCTACTGAAGTAGATGTTTTCGAGCGCTAACTTTTTAAAATCTTAATTTTACTGTGATTTATTATGTGCCTTATTTGATTTAGTAATATTTTAAAGATTCAATGAAAGATCTCACTTGAAACTGAATTTGAGAGTAAAGACTTTCTTAATTAATAATATAAAGATAGTAATATTTTAATGAAACTATATAAAGCTAATATGATGACTGATATTATAATATTAACACTGTCGATCTCAGAAAGTACAAAATGTTCCTAGCACATAAGTTTAATTTTTTATATTAATATTATAATTACAATTAATAATAATGAGTATTTAAATGCATAGCATTTAATAATTTTAATAATTAATATTATAATAATAAGACTATATTGATGTCAGTAAGAAAAAAATGTTTCTAGCACTTAAGGTTTAATTTTTGATATGAATGTTTAAAGAAAGTTAGGTTTTCTGTTAATTTTTTTACAAAGAAATTTTGTTGATTTATGATGCGAAAATATTTTATTAAAATAATAAATGATTGTTTAATGTAAAATTACTTTTTTTTCAAATATAACAGTCCTCTGTCTCCTTTAACAATCCCCTGTCATGTTAAAAACAGTACCCTGATGCCCGAAACATTCCCCTGTCATGATTTTTTGGAAAACCGTTAATAACTTGAAAAATACGTGTGATTTCAGTGGGCCTCCTTATTTTACTAAAATAACAATTTATTTTCTTCGAAATAGGACACTTTTTTTTGGCAATTATTAAAAATAAGTGCCGGGACATCAGTTGTATGGAACCTGTACGAGCTTACAGAGAAATACCCATTAACAAGACCCGCACCTGCCCTAAATTTATTACGTATAGACCTCTCAAGGATATTAACATGGTCCAATTTCAGGAAAACCTTTTAAATGTAGACTGGAGCTATGTCGAACACACAAGTAATGTAAATGACATAGTAACTCACTTCTCAAGTATTAAGTATTTTCAATTGGCATGCTCCTTTAACAACTTTTCAGCTAAAAAAATCTCGTCATCCCTGTTTAACATTCAATATCAGACTAATGATGAAAACTCGGAACGAAGCACATGAAAGATGGCGTAAAAGCAAATTAGACACACACAAAAATTATTACAAAGACCTTAAAAATGTAGTCACCGCTGCTATATATTCCGAAAAAAAGGCTTATTTTAGACACTATGTTAATTCTAATCTTTCTAACCCACGTGCCATGTGGAAACATTTGAAACAACATGTTTCCATAAAGCCCAAAAATGACGTTGCGATTCCGGCACACCTATGTGACTCAAATAAAATTAATGATTTTTTTCTAGACATCCCTGGGGACACACATGTTTTACTTTCTCATATTACGTATTATGAATATCACAAATTTTGTCCAGAATCTTTTAATTTTCACGAGGTTAGTGAAACAGAAATTGCTACTGTAATCAAATCCCTCCATTCTAATGCTACAGGATCTGACGGACTATCCCTTGATATGCTGACTTTGACTCTTCCTCATACGCTCGACGTCATTACTAAAATAATTAATATGTCCTTCAGCAGTAGCACCTTTCCTGCTTTGTGGCAAAATGCATTAGTAAAGCCAATACCAAAGAAAGATAACCCTGAAGAACTAAAAGATCTAAGGCCAATAAGTATACTACCTAATATTTCTAAAATCTTAGAAAAAGTTGCCTGCTCGCAATTAAAATATTATTTAGAGGCAAATAACATTTTACCAGCCAATCAGTCAGGATTTAGAGCAAAAAGAAGCACTACTACTGCTTTGATGGGTGTTGTTGATGACCTTCTTGCAGCACAATCAATGGGAGAAGGAACTATTCTTGTCCTTCTTGATTATACGCGTGCATTTGACTGTTTGAATATACCATTGCTCCTATCCAAATTATCTTTCTATGGCTTAAGTTTGGAGTCGGTCAAATGGTTCGACAGTTATTTTAGGCATCGGACTCAGTGTGTTATGTTGGACCAAAGTCATGATACACGGAAAGACTACTCTACTAGTAAAGAAATAAATAGAGGAATAGCACAGGGATCTATATTAGGGCCTTTGCTCTTTATATTGTACACTGCGGATATAGTTAAAAACATCAAGAATTGTAAATACCATATTTACGCAGATGATCTGCAAGTCTACATTTCTTTTAAGCCATCTGAAACGCAATCTGCCGTGAATAAATTAAATGAAGATTTGGAACGTATCCATAAATGGTCCAACTTAAATACATTAACCCTAAATCCGCAAAAATCTAAATACTTAATCTTAGGAAGTACCAAGAAAATTAAAAAAATTGTCTCGAATGACCCAAAGGTGCTTGTGAGTGGTAAGTCTGTACAAAGAGTCTCTGAGGTTCGAAATTTGGGAATCTTAATGGATGAATCCTTGCGCTTCGAATCCCATGTCATAAGTGTAGCTCGAAATTGTTTTTATAGGCTTAAAGTACTTTACCGAATAAGAGATTTTATAGGCACTGATCTAAGAATTAAGCTATGTGAATCATTAGTACTTTCCAAGTTAAACTACGCCGATACTGTGATAGGCCCGCGACTTCTAAAACGTTCTCAAAACTTGATACAGCGCGTACAAAATGCCTGCATGAGATATTGCTTTAATATACCACCACGATCGCATGTCACACCCTATATAAACAACGCTAATATATTAAAAATGCAGTACAGGAGGCAGCTTCACTTTGCTTCCCAACTATTCGGCATAATAAAACATAAGTCGCCACCATATCTATATAACAAATTACAATGGTCCAAACACATCAACACTACTCACCAAACCCGCGCCGTTAGTTTCAGGTTATGTTATCCAACACACTGCACCGCTGCTTTCCGTGGTAGTTTTAATTATTGTGCAACGAAGTGTTGGAACAATCTTCCTCCACCAATTCGTAATATAAAATCATTAAATAACTTTAAAATTAAATACAAACTACATCTTTTAAATTTTCAAAAATCTCAGCAAAAATAAATCTCTCACATCCTACACAGACATTCTCTCATACACACATG
>DWMA01000574.1:0-10641 GCA_018252035.1 Urbanus sp. 3 SS-2014
GTCCTACCTGAGGTTGACCACAGTAGCTGAGCTAGTACGCCTCGGATAAGTATATCTCCCTAACCACACCCTTCAGACCCGAACACAGCAGTGCTTAACACTGCTGTTATAAAGCAGAAATAGGTGTGGCGGTGGTGAAGCCGGAGTCGAACTACATAAAGTTCTACCACCTTGGAGCTGGGTGTAAACATTACACATGAAATTTAATCAGAACATTCTAATAGAACTTACTTTAGTTGCACTATAAACTTCCTTTATCCTGAACTATTGCCGTAATCTGAGGACAAGAATGGAGAAAATAATTCCAAGTCTCTGCAGAGCAATGGCCAACTGCCTCTCACAACAATTTGTCGGAATCTTCACTTAATCTGGTATGTCAGTTATTGAGGAAAACGTATTTCGTGCATTTAGTGATTACGTAGCGATATTGTGGCTAATAAATTGTTTTGCAGATATCAGTGGCATAATATTGTGGAAAAAGAGTTATAAATTAATGCGAATTATTAAATATAAATGAAATTAAAAATAATTATACTAAATAATAAAATTATACAGTCTCCTCGGGGATTATAGGTGTCTTCATAAGTTAAATTATTTTGTTAATTGTGATGTGTGAATTTTAAAGTACATATTGTACCTACATGCCATCCATCCATTCATCAATCATCCTTGTAAGGTCCACGGCGGATTGCGAGATATTCATCGAGCAGTGTTAACTACTGGTGTGTTTTGGTTTGAATGGTGTAGTAATAGAGACATATGCAAGGCATTCCATTTTTTTCAGTTTCAATAATTAACAAGATTTAAAATAGTATTTTTATAAAATAGTGTTTATTAATGACGTTTACTAGAAGAAAAATAAAGGAAGGAACACGTAGGAAAGATATACATATAGTACCGAAATAGTTTGCCAAAATTTTCCGATAATCAGAATCGTATATGTGGAGGGAAACCGTTTTTTCCCCAGACAATTTGAGCTCTGAAGGAAAAACGAAACGAGTGCGTAGCGAAAATTTGTACCTACTACTTGAAGTGACAATAACTAATATAATTTGTAGCCTGTACTTATGATAGATCTCATAGAGTTGATTTTTTACTTTTATTCCAGTGTCAGGTTTACGAAATCTCTGATTTTTTTACATTGCAATAATTAAAAAAAGGGATTTGGAAAAAAATGATTAATATTGCTAAGAATTAATCGATTACAAAGCTGCAGTTATCATGACATTACTTACAAGAAGTTCTCGAAACCTAAATACATGTGCAGATAAATGCAGAAATATGTATTAAAACCGTACTAAACATGAAGATATATCAAAGAAAAGAGTTAATTCCCTCCGCCAATTGCGTGAAGCAATCGGAAAGAGCGAGTTGTTTAATTTAAACTTGTTAAAGACAATTATGAGGGATAAAACTTCTGCAGCCAACGGGCTTCCTTCGGATCGCGATAAGAAAGATAAATAAACATTAATAACTTATCTAACTTTATAACTTATCTAATTACCAAGACTTTATGTATTTAGTTGTTGTTATCTTATAAAGTTTCAAAAATGATTGTGTACAAGAGATAAAATTATAAAAATAAGAAAAATAATTTGAAGACAGTATTTTTAGGTATAGATGTACTTCTACACTTCTAGAAATACGGTATTATTTTAGGTATAGATGTACTTCTACACTTCTAGAAATATACGGTATTAAACTGCGAAATCGAATTAATTATTATTTGATACGTCACACCTACGTATGTTTACAATCGTTTTGCATAAACTTCTATGGAACACTATATTTTTTGTATTCTTAACCCTTTAATTTTTAAATCTTTGGCAATATCGTTGTTTAATTCCCTAGCTTTGAACTAACAAACCAAATTTTCAGGTGTATTTATGTAGGTTACAGGCTATACCATTTGATTTATTGTAAACAGTGCTATAGCGTCGCTGTCCTTCAGAATAAATATTTCGTTAGAACATTATTTTTTATTTCCACTATAAACAAATTTAAGACAACATTCTAATAATTAGTCCCCGGGGAACTATAAAGCGATGTGACGTCTGTTGCCCGACAAGACTTTGATATCTAGCGTTAACTGCGATGTTTAGGACTCGCGAGCCATCAAATATTATGTTTACGAATCCAATTCGTAAACTTAAACCAGTGAAAATAACGGTTGTTCACGATCGGGTTCTTCATAATTGTAATATTTCTTTAAATAATCTTTGTTGAAATGCGTTTTGTTTATTGGAGTTTATTGAAACGCTTGGAATAATGATGTAATTGTTAATAACATATTATTATGTATACGTCATTTGAGAGTACTACGTGTCTATTAAAAGCTTTTTTTTCATAAAAGTTGTTTTAAATATTCATATTGTATTTATATCCGATGTAAGTTAAAATATCTTTAAGAGATTTTTAAATTTATAATAAACTATTCGCAATGTGCTTCATTTAGGTACGAGTATGGGAACAATATTTTGATGATAATTTACCTATGCCAAATGTTTTCACTTAATTATAGAGACCTAACATTCTTATGGTATCTAACAAAGTTCATGTGTCCAACTATTGTTTGTTTATTTAACCATTTACTTCAAAATATCCCAGTTCTGTTAAAACAAAGCCACCTGTAATAAAATTGCTCTTATATCTACTTTATAATTCCTACATTGTAGTTCAATTTAACAAACAATGTCACAAGTATCAATCCGGGGCATATCTATGGAATACTTTTAAAATTTGAATCTATTCCTTACTATCTTAAGCTCGAAATATTTGTAAACTTAAAGGAACTTTCCTTAATAGGGGATCAGTGAACCACGGAACTCTAAAATGCTAATGTTGCAGATGGTGCGAACATCGGGATGATCGGGATTATGCAAGGCGTATGAAGTAAAACATGGGCGGCAATAAAAAGCGTAGGATGGTTCCTACGCGCGGCGGCTGGTGGAGGTTCCGGCTCGTCTTCGCTTTCCTCATCCTCGCCAGCGCCAGTTCACAAGGTAACAATATTTAAATCGTATGAATAAATTTATATAAAAACAACTTTTAAAATAAAGCTTATACCTAAGTAACGTCATTTTGTTTTGTAATTTTCTCAATAAATCCGTTACTTTGATATTGAATCCACGTGGGTTCTTGGAAATATTTGGCCCGCCATCTTGGAACGTCCGCCATATTGGAATTAGAATAACTTCATTAATTCATTCATTGTCATCCAAAATAAATGTGCGTGCAGAATTTCACCTTAATCAGTTAAATTGGAATTAGTAGTTAATAGAAAGTATGTAATACCTATGTAGTGAATAGTTGTTCAGACTTGTGATAGTAGCTTTCAAGCGGCTTTAGTAAGGTTGGTAAATAATATGATGTGAGGTCGCCCAATTTAGTCCTAAGTGTATAAGTCCAGTGTGTGAGCCCTCAATAACCACGCATCTGTTGTGGACGTCTAGTAGTTTTTCTGTGCTTGATGGTAACTGATGACCGTGCGTGGCAGTTTCTTTACGAGTAGATAAAAAAATAGAATTGATAACGTTAACAATTTTTGTCATAGTTAGCTATAAATAATCCTACAGAAAGCAGCTTTAAATCCTGACGCTCACTACCATTTATTTTATATTTCACGTTGAATTTCCATTCGTCCGAACTGCCAGTTTCAGCAATGCGATTGTTAAGTTTTATTTTTGGAACTAGGAAAAATTGAAATCATCAAAATCCCGAATGCATTCGCCAATTATTAACTCGTCATGTGCGCCAAATCGATGTGTGATGTACGAGGCAATTCAACTGATGTTTCAGCGAATTTGCCAATTTGCATTTATAACTCAAAAACAGACGAGTGTCATTATTATTTCATTTATCAACGAGTACAGGCAGTTATCAATTAATATCAACACACTATACATTTTAATCATCAATTTCATATTGCATTTCGATTCAAAAAATTCAATTTGTGTTCTATTTTTTTTGTTGTGATAGGTACGTTTCAATTTCTTTGTTTTCTGGAGTAATTTTTATTTAGCGATGTCTATGCGATAACGATGTGGTAGTTCACATAATAAAGTTCAAAGTGAACTACAAAGTTGCAATTTCAACCCAAAATTTAATGCCCTGCACGTTTTTGTTACTACTCTTACATTTTCTATCAGTTCTTTTAAATTTATCCCACAGACTTAAGCTATAATGAAGGGTTTTGCTATAGTCATCGCACTTGGAAGTGGTGGTTACTTCACAGGAAACACTGCTTTACTTGTCCTAGATTCAATCCCTTGGCGTTAATGACACTTGTGAATAGACCGGGGGTGGTGATAATCAGGACCCACACCGCACCCTACGGAATTTCTATTACTAAAACTCCTTCAATAAATAATCTTTAGATTATCCGTTTTAATGAGTTTTATCGTCATGTTTGTGATTTTAATAGAGGAAGTTAAAATTAATTAAACTTATCGCTTGTTTATCTTATTCACGCTCATTGCCTTTCCTGTTTTAGTTAAAGACGAATCATGCATGTATTTAGTAGGCATACCTGCTTAGCCGTCATAATTAGAATGCTAGTGGGCGTACGGTGGACTTGGGCACAATTCCAGTTACTGACCATTTTTGTCGATCATTGACATCATTCATTTTAAACGCCCGTAGTCATTTGCTTGGTGTCCCAGGTTCGATTCCCTAATAGACAAATCTCGACAATGACTTTAGTTATCTGTTCTTAGCGAAACTATCTTTGTGTGTGCATAATGCCACTCTTACTGCTGTATTACGTATTTATTAATTATAGGAAATTACATTGAAACAGATTATGAAAATACCTCTTAGAGTTGCTCTCATATTATTAAGGATACTTAGTAACATTTAAGTTGTAAAGTAGTCAATGCAGATCACGGATATTAGCTAAATAGGTATAAGTAAAAGCCAGGCCACTTTATAGAATATAACGCGATTATCCGGTCGAGTCAGTGTAATCAGCTGAGCGCTGTCCTCTCCTAACTATCTTCAACTACTTCCTATAATTTGGTTTCATCAAAATGTGTCTTGAGGGGAAAAGATAGATTAAACTGGTCCGCGATCTAGCAAATTTCCATACCGTGCTTTCTAATAATTCTCATATTAAAATGAATACTCAGATACGACTGATTACGTTTGCCCAGAGAAAGCCGAGAACTAGCGTGTACAAGTAAACGAGATTCTAAATCGTTTCATTCTCTCCTACAATTAACAAACATTGTATAGGGACACTTTCCCGTGTTAGCATGCACGAACTGTTCCGTATAAATTTCTGAGAGACGATATTTGATTCAAGCTTAATCTACAAGTAGAAAGCACTCAATTTCTCTCAATTAGAACTCTCAGATATGGTCTTGACGATGGTCTATATTATATATTACTTGTAATTAAATATGTTGTCATACATTTTGCCATGCACATATTCATGTCTTTAGACCTAAGTAGGAAATATCATGACATTGGTTGTTGATTTGTTGCTAATCTTTTTACTTATTTGAGATAAATTATGTTGTAAAATATACGTTACAATATTCTTGAAATAATTTCAACAATACATATGTTGTATGATATACAGCCTGCATATAGCAAAAGTGCGCATAATCGACATATACTCTACACTTATAATATTGATCGAATACTTTACCGCAGTTTTATTAATTTCGCTTAAAGACTTTGAAGTAAGTTTGACATGTTCACAAATAATTTATTGCTCCACAATTCCCTTTAATTTAGATCGCAGTCGAGACAAGTAGGAGAGCGCGATCGTTATATGGAATAGATCAAAGCTCTGTGTCATCTGTAACTGTCGCTACTTTATTGTGGTGTGCCCAGCTGTTGTTCCCGTCTGAAGTGGACGTATACACATGGTTCATGGAGGGCAGTGTTTGTCAAAGTGTGCGATGTGACCCCCTAGGGGTATCCTTCCATATACCAGATCTCGAGTGATTTAAAGTTGTAGTAAAAATATAAGAATGTCAACTTAAAAAAAGATATTTTTTACAAACTAAATTTAAATTAAATGCATTTAGCTAAGAATACGTGTTTTCAATACTCAACTATGCATTATAAATAGGTACTTACTACTTAGGTATTTGTGAAATGGAAAAATATGTTTTAGGGATATCTCATTGAAAGCTGGGAGAAACGACCTTTTAGATGTATGCAATACAGCCTAGAAATAATAAAAAGTAAAGATCGCGAAGTAATTTACGTACTAGGGGGGTCGTACACGTAGAGTAAGATTGAAAAACACTGTCGTATAGTAACAATCGTTGAGACTTATTGTAGCTATTTTTCATTTCAGACATATCGGCGTGCTGCGATAAGGCGGTTTCCCCCCAGCTCTACGCGTGTCGGAGCGTTTGTGAAAAGGTGAGTGTAAGTGTATTGGAAACTTGGTGAGAGAGCTTTTGTCCATTTATATTGCTGACGGAAAACCTTTACTGGGAGTAAATAGAAACTGAAATACATTCTAGCTAGAAAACTCAGGAGCATTGCTAGAATCGGATTATATTAGCTAGTTTTATTAAAAGTTTAACCACTCTTTTAAAATAACGTAGATGTTATTAGTAGGTATAACATGGACGTTACATATTTGTTTTAATACAGCAATTGGTAAAGCTCTTTGTGGCCAGCCTCAGGTAAGACTTTTAGGTTGATTACAGATGTCAAGAGGCGGCAGTAGCTACTTACAATCAAGTAGACTGCAGCTTGTTTGCATTATAAAAATGTTGCTAAATGAAACTCAAAACCCAAAAGTAGGTGAAGAATATTAGGCGGATTTCTTCCCGGACACGAGAGTACGTGTATCCTACGAGTGTAATCTATCAAATTCTTATTGCAAGTTAGACCGTGTCACGTAGACGTGCCTCGCTTGTTCGTGCCGCCGGACATTCTGCGGCTGCCCCTCCCTGAATCTTAATCGCATCTACAAGGGTACCCAATCAAAGTTTTCAGTGGAAAGCTAAATTGACTAATTAAGGGGATTTATTGCTTCCGTTAAACTTCGACTCGGATATTTATAACGTCCCAATCCATATTAAGGTCACTCGATATTAGTACGCGTTGTGGCGTACTCGCACACTTTGATTTCTTTCAAGGAACCGATAAATATTCTTTGATGTTTTCACCGAAGGAATAAAGGATACAGCGATACAGACGCGTCTCGTATCCTGTGCTATAGAAATATTATCCCGAGGATAATATTCGAGGCGACGCGTCGGGGCTAATCAGGAATCGTGTCACATTGTGGACAGCGTTCTGAGAAGGCGTCGAGTGAATAAAAGGAAAATTATTAAAACGTGTAAACGGAGACGGGTGCACGGACTAATACATTCGTATTTAATTCCGTCTTGTTAGGGAACGCCGTGACGGCCGCTTCCTCTCCGGGACACTGCTGGAATAATATTTAAGCTTTTAATTGTATCTCAAATCGCTATCGACAATTTGTCAGCACTATGCACTCGCTGTGCTTGGAATATTTGTCGATGATTTATTCAAATTGTCTCACATCTTGATTAACACGGCGCTTCGAGATTGCATTGTATGCAAGGCGGAGTCGAGCTAGGCCGTAAGTACCTATTGATAATTTTTAAATCACACACGAGTGAGTTAGTACATCAAGTTAGATGTACTAACATACATATATACATAGGTATGTATTATATTTGTAACAGTTATTTGTAACCTATCCTAAAGTGAACAAAAAGCTACAATAAGTATTTATTCCCAAAATTTAAAAAGGAATAGTGAATTTATCAAGTGGTTATTTGGCAATAATCATAAATTTATCATTTTTTAATAACACTGAATATCATTAAAATAACAACAACAAAAAAACTTACGGTTCGCGTTTGTCTATTTTTATATAGATTTAAGATACACGTCAACATTTAAAAGATTACCATCTACGACATCTTTAATGCACTTACTGCATCCCTAACTCATCCGGTATATTAAATGAAGCAGAGAACAGGCGGAGACCGGGACAATCTAAATAAAGTGGTTGCTTGTTAAACTCTCCATTAAACCGTTTAACCCCTCGTAGGACACTTAAGCATTTATTAAATGGAATTCCGAACCTATGCCTTTAATTAAGAAATAATTTATAATCAATTATTCATAGACGTAGAGCATTGTGATCGTTATATGTAGGGTTGACATGACAATTGATACTGTTTTTATAGATAAAGATTAACAAATGACCGTGGCAATCTCTTGATGTCTAGTGGTCATTGTAGAATGTTATGAAGTAATAAATTATCAAGACATATACTGCATGCTTTTTTATTAACAAAAAAATTCAGTTATGCCTATTGATTGATATGGCTGCAAAGAGTTTCAAAGTCTATATTGAATGCATAGCTTAAGGTTGTTTGTATACTTCGTCATATAGTAGGTACTTATACGTGTATGTCCTGTGAATGAAGTATATATTATTATCTATATTATGTTTTATAGATCTATCTATCAACATTTCAATATGCATGCAAATTTGCATGTGAAAGACATATTAAAGATGCATTGTGATAAAAAATAAATTGAATGTGTACAGTGGATATCATTGATAGGAAAATAGAAGTCAAATTACGGGTAAAACCTTCTATCAACCCTATGGAAAAAATAATTGACATTGCAGAGTCAGGTCAAGCCATCGATAATGGTCGCCGTCACTCCAGGGGTATTGACACCGCACATCCACATCTATGTACTCTATGAGGATGCTCGTGGTCATATGGGGTTTCCCATAGTCGATTGTAGAAGCTTATGGAAAAAATTACGGGCGATAAAGCCAATTTTAATAAAATATGGTCATAACTCTGAACACATCAAATGATAGTAGCAAATAATTAAATAGAACTCAATACAAGATAGGTATCCTCGTAAGTATATTGTAATGAGCTATGCATTTTTAATCGGATATAAAACAGTGTACAAACTACACTAAATGTCCTATCTCTTGTTTCGTAAAAGTTCTAGTCACCTATTCTATCGATCTTCCGCGTATAGGACCGCCTTTACTATACAGACCTCAAGCTGATTCTCCGCATTAATCTCTCTTATAACCTTCCTTCAGAACCTTCAGAACCTTCTTCCATAACTAGCCTATTCAGTACCTTCATAGCAATCCAGGAAAACTATTCCACAAAAATCAAAGAAATATAGTAATAAAGAAATATAGTAAACTCCTAGCAGATGACGTCAACCCTGTGTGCAGAATAATTGACGCTGCAATGTAGGGAGAAACCGTCCATACATGTATAGCGTAATCGCTGCCAGCCATGTCGCTTCAGGATAGGGGTAATGGCATCACGATTAGAATAAAATATTGTTTAGAATCATTGGTTATAAAGTTTTTCCTAAAAATCATGAATGTGTTAAACCCTCTATGGTTCATTATCAGTTTAACAAGTTTTTCAGTAATTTTGATATTTCATTGTTTTAACAGCATTCGTAAGTTTTAAAGGTTGTATGTATAAATTAACATTTAGTGAGAATAAAATGAAATGTACATATGTCTGTAGTTTTAGTAATCACTGTAGTATTACAAAGAATTAACATACCTATACAGAAAATGGTTAACGCATTCGTTAAAATGAACTTTTTTATTATTCTCTTGATATAATATAAATAAACAAATAAAACAAAAATTCCATGGTATAAAAGGTAGAGTCTACGCGAGATATCTACCTATGTATGTAGGCTCTATTACTTAACATGGGTATTCGCATAGTGCAGCAAGATCATTCTAAAATATTTAAAATATTTAGTAGTACAGTCTGCATAAAGTTTAAATTTCCTACCAATACGGAGCCGATTGAGATATTCAGGTCGCAACTCGGGTGCATTTACGAAGTGGCAGTGACTGAGTGGACGGCTTGCGGCGGGGATGGGCCGCCAAAAACATATCGCCCGTTTATTGCCTATTGCTGATATGTGACGTAGTTCACGGGTTTGTAAACAGATAGAATAATCATTTTAAAGTTTATTGTTTGATGATTGTTTCAGTGTAGCTACAGCCTGTGTACTATAAGCTAAGTTTACTGTTTACTGGTATGACATTGTCTTTCTTTCTTTTTTTCTACGTTTCCTTCTTTCTTTCCGATCGAATAGCCGAGCATAGGTCTCTCCATAGCTCGCTGAGTGACTTTAAGCTTACGCATGAGGCTCACAGTAAAAGACCACGTCTATGAATTATCTATGAATGACTCTGAAATTGCCATACTTGCGTATTACAAGATATTTAGTGTATAAGCTGTATAATGCACATTTTTAGAGATGCGGTTGATTTATTCCAACTCCTGGGACGAAGTAGTCTGTATAAAGTATTTTTTTTGTATTGTGGAAATTGAGATATTCCGATTGAATTTCGTGAATCGATTTATGTGTGTTGTGGTCGGAGTACGACGGCGATGTGCCGCGAAAAATATATCGCCCATTTATTACCTACCGCTGATACACGCTGTAGTTCCTGCACTTGTAAACGAATGGATTGGTTTGTAATTTTGGGTAACTCATTCTGAAACTGAGTAATTATAGCTCAAGTGATAACACTGCACTATTTTTATTATTTTGAAAGTGAGATACGACCATGCAATACATGGTAAGTGGCCACTGATACCTGTCATCAACGCC
>DWMA01000575.1:0-10640 GCA_018252035.1 Urbanus sp. 3 SS-2014
AAAAATGAGAGATTCATGTAATACCAAGTAGGTTATAATTTATTCAGTTTCTACTCAAGGGACCTTCTGTCTTAAGCTATTACGTAATTAACTAATCTAACAATATTTTATAGTGATCATATCAATATTAAAAATCTTGACTGACTTGGTCATTGCGCTAAACAATCTCCTTTAATATAATATGTTTAAAAAACGGACACGGACCTTAATGAATTTAATCAAAGATCAAATAAGTTCCGGATTTAAGGCGTGGGAGGTCAAAATCCGCACCACCCGGCAATTATATTTTCTCTATTAGTTACTATTTTTACTTTCGTACGTTCATTGATTATAATGGAATCGTATGATTGAATATTAGAAACACATTTGCGAGTATAACATAGATTAAATCACGTTTTTCGATGTTTTCTACATTCAAAATACCCTTATTCAAAATTACCTTTTCATCGATTTCGACTATTTTCAATTTGTTTACGTTTATTTACACAATTGCTCATTAAAAAAAATAGGATATCCCTAATTGTAAATTTTCATGTTGAATAGTTTTACGTCTCATAATAACTATTGTCTACAAAACCCGCCGGTCCATACTAGGATATTTCTCAATGGAATTATCCTTTGCCATTGAATCACCGTCTATGATGACGTCTATTTTTGTAGCGATATTAACTATCGGGACTACAATAACACAACATCGTCGCCTAAGCAGTCTGAAACAGGCGATTGTGACGCATCGAAAACCGCAAGCGAATTCTAGTGAAGTCTCGCTAAGTCAGGCATTGTGGAAATGCACTTTTGAATTAACCATTTATTGTAGGACCCTGAGGTAATTTTGAAATATAAAGTTAAGCGTTGTCATCCTTCAGCACTTGTTGAAATAAAAAAGGGTTATAAATATAAAGTATATCTGTTTAAACAACAACAAATTAATAATTTTATTAATGTGGCACAACTAATTTGATGGCCTCAACTGCTTTGTAAGTAAAGTGTAAAATTTCTGCTTTGTAAGAGTATTAATCAAACTATTAAGCTATTAAGTTAGATGGGCGTGGAAAGAGAAGCTCATCTCATCTCATTTTATCTTAATCTTCAGAGGGTAAAAATGGACTTATAGCCGAACTCAGATACATCTGCAATTCTGTCTATTTGCGGTTCTTAACTATTTTTGGTCATTTAGAATACTTGTTTGCTACTACAATTTCGTAAAAATAACTTAAGTATTCTAGTCATTTGACTTGATGTATCTCAAGGATTATAAATTTCAGAATCATCAAAGCTCTTTTAATTGTCTGCATGTGCCAACTCGTTCACATCTCAAACGATACCTTGAACATTGGTATCATTAAATCCTCGATACCACCGTACAGTCAGTGGTCCACGATCGTTACATTACCTACATCGGGCGCAAGCAAATGATCTCATACTTTATTTGTGTTCCGCCGTAAAGTTGGCGATACGGCCGTCGAGTGGCGCATGCGGCGCGGACGTGCCGATTGTTTGCTTTTTTACGATTTTTTTTTCACAAACATTCGCAATTTTCGAACTGAGTTTGGTTAGATACGATTACATGTTCGAGATTGGCGACTTGAATTATTATATTTGTTGAACCTTAATAACTACCAGTAATGTGTAATGGTAACACTGTCTTCCTGTTGATGGAGGAGACGATTATGATACTAATCTAGAAGATGAGAGGCTTCCTGAGAAATTATTTTGATGGTTTATCTAATGCTATCACAGACACGCACAATACACAGTCAAACGTGTTGAAGCGGTGGGGTTAATTCTGTAATGGTGGGGGTAATTTAAGTTATTAAATAAAAAAATTATAAAAACGTTTTTTCAGATTGGTCGTATTTCAGTATAAATTTTGAAAACGTAATTTACTAAAAGTAAACACTATTAGTTAATGCTTATGATTTTTAAATATTTTCTCATTTAAGTCTGAACAATAAGGAAATTAATCTTCTGCATGTGCCCTATAATAAGTTCAGTCACTCTTGTCCTGACCGTTAAAAGGATGGTAATAAACGTCGTTAAAGCTGAGGCTTGTATTATAATAACTTAGGTAGCTACCATCCGGGCTCATCACGAATTCGTGTCACCATCTAAAATGGAAATTAGAAACGAGAACGAACGAACAGTCCCACATATTATATCGTAGTTCAGGAATGCATCAATGGGAGCCACTGCCTTCCTATCGACCTACGTTTCATCTACCGTTAGAGTTACACTTAAAACAGGATCTTATCAAAGTCCCCCGCTTGATGGAACGTCGTAATTATACTCGACAATACCTACTTGCCGGTGATCTGTCACGTTCTATCTCTTTTAAGTTATTATCGGACGCGCCTACGGCCCTAGCTATGCTGTGAGTAATACCTTCAGGACTTTCAATTTGTCGTTCCTACTCCAAAATATTCAATACACGCACTTTGTCTGAGACTATATTTCTATTTATTTATATCAACATTGTTTTTAAGGCAATAAAGTTTTTTTCGGTAATTAGTTTTTTTGGGTTTTGTAAATAACAATTTATGCCATACTTTGCATAAGCGTATCATTTACTGCCTAAAATTTCTTTGTACAAATCAACGCGATATCATAAATGTTATTCTAGACTAAAAACTGTTAGAAAGTGTTCTGAATATAACCAAGATGTGAATTCAGATTCATTTTAGACTTATGTGATATGTACCAGACGCACGTTTTAAATAGGCCAATGAAATGTGAGATCTTATTTATTACGTCTACGCTGTTATTGGTGTACGTTTGTATTTGTAACATAATTTGTAGCAAATGGATTCTAAGAAAAAACAAAATTTTGTGCGCGAAAATATTTCAATTATGACAATCATATTTTCGTAGACGTGAGTCAATAATGATCTCCCACGGATATTGTAACTTTTTAGTAAAATGGATGCAATAGTCATAAAGAAAGTTTAAGAACATATTAGACATTTTTATGTAAATTCAAGTATAAAGCAGCAACAAGTGGATAGCATAAGTACGTACTTATATTTTTCTTCGTATTTACTTTGAAATCACTGACAACTGTGTCATTACTTACGTTTTTTTCTTTATTTCCAGCATATTCGTTTCATCTTAGTGCCATTTATTAATACTGGATAGCTTATCTTCTGACCTTTCTATATCAAATGTCACTGTGTAAAATTTAATATTTATTTATTGGAACACTTAATGTATTTCAACCTTCCCGTGATTAACCTTAACCTTCATTATAAGATACAATGTAATTTTCCTTGTCAGGGTGGGGCAAGCAATAGTTTAGACTTCTCAAGTATCTTGCATATAAATAAGTGGTTCCATTAATCGCTATTGTTCTTAGTAATTTAAATTAGATTCAAATCTTCTTTCTGATGTCATATTTGTATTTGTCGCTTTGATGTTCTGAACTTATGAGTGATAGATTTTTGTATGAGAAAAAAACTTTGTTTAATACTTATGAAATACGTATATTATGTTTCATCTACAACAAAGAAATAAGTCTTAGTTGTTTGATTGTGAACTTCAGCTAAAAGTTAACTCGTCGAAACGATCAAGTTTACTAATCTCTCTTTTACGTCCGCCAAGAACAAACAACTCCAAACCGTCCATTCTAAGCATGCAGTTCCACAAACAATTACAATACTTGCCGAGGCGATGTGTCATGTATCATTCGAGATGAGGTCACCCCCCGGCGACATGTGCTCAGCGTTCGTGCTAATTCGCCAGCTATGGGAGTTCTGGATTCGCTAGTCGATCTATTTTTAAATCCCTTCCAACCTCCTCTTGTATTCAAATAAAAATTAGACAATCCTTTGGTATGCTTCTGATCCTGTGATGTTGTTATTTTTGTAGAATGCAGTGATTTGTCGGCAGTAGAGCTTTTACTTTTAATATTGTTTTTTAACTTTTACCGTTAATCTTATATTAGGTATTTTCTGTTTTCTCTTAGTAGAGTTGTATTTTTTTTTTACTTTTACTTTAATTGTAATTGTTGCAATTTTTATCGGTTTCAAAAGTCATGCAAATAGGACAAATTACGTATAAACATATTACATAGGGCATATAAAATATACATATTTTATATGCCCTATGTATGTAGTTAAGTAAATTTATATACATGTATATAAATTTACTTAACTACTACTTTATATTTCTTCTTTATTTTATTTGATGGATATGTACTTAATGTACTCCAGTATTTTGAAGCTTCATTATATGGTTATACCTACTGTTTACCGGTCCAAGGCAAGCCAAGATAAGTTTTTCCTGGACGGCTAATAATAGTTGCATTTATCCAATTGTCTCTCAATGTTAAATTGTGTGTAGGTGGCGAGACAATACAGGTAATCTGTGTTAATATTATGTATATTTCGACATGAGACACTAGTATGATAGCTGGGTTCTCTTTTGTGAACTATGAAAGTCATTTTCAATGTAGAACAATGTGATAAAATTTTGGAATACACATATGTTTAACTTATTTCTTTCTAACATATTTTCAAAGTCTAAATATTGCCGTTATTACGAAAAAAACACCGACAAGACATGTTTTACTCAAGGCTTATGTAAAACTTCGCCTACGTATTATCTAATTACATATATCCAAGTCATCTTTGGATGCTATTATCACAGCGAGTATCTACTTACTTTCAGAGTACCTACTTACTTTTACACAAACATATTATGTATTAAATGCCTACATCCCTTGAGTTTTATTTTTAACACACAAGCCCCCCAGCAACTGTTATGTAATTCCGAGAAAGGTTAATTTCGTTAGAAAAGCATTCGTAAAGCTCTTTTCTAAATTTAGCGTGAACCCGAGTCGGCTTCGTTAGGACGTTTAGTGTATCCGGTACAATTATCCTTCCATCTCACCTTTCCTGGGAGACCGTAAATGAGTTGACAACATCTGTTTGTATTGCATAGTTCTCTTTTTGAAACGCTACGTTCTTTTTTGAAGCCAGTTTGGAAGTCTCAAAAATGTCTCGTCTTGATTTTTCATTTCCTGTTCATTTCTTTTATCTGATGTTTCAGCCAAGTTATAAAAAAACTTGTATCAAGATCCACTGTAGTTTTCACAAGTTGAGCAAATAAAAATTCATTTAATGTAGTTTAGGCCACTTTCTTCAGTAAACCGACTTTACTCTAGTAAAAACTCATATTGTAATTAAGATAATAACAGCTGTTTTGGACTCCAAAAAGATTTAGGGTGAAAGCGTGACGAGACGTTGCACTTGCTGGAATGTGTTCTATGACATTGATGTTTACGTCAAGTTTAATTCTTCAATAGTATATGAGTACTTAACTATTACGTTAGACAGATACAGGTTCGATCAGCTGAAACAAGTATTCATTTGCATCACACACAAATGCTTCTCTCTGATGTAACATCAAGGGTTTTTATAACGTCATGCATAAATCATGCAATGATTTGCATCTTTACATTTTTTTTTCCAATACCAAAAAGATACATGCAATTATTCCGCGCCGGCGTGTTTGTTATTTGCTAAATGCGTGAGTCTGGCTGACAACAAAGAAACAACTGCTGTACGCATTCCTTTTAAAGAGTAAAGAATGGTACCGGTTCAAACCATGTAAACAGTCGTTTGCGTCAACGGTGTCGCTTAAGGCGCTAAAACATATGTTTCGTCCTTAAAAGAGCCATTACTGAAATATGTTTCCGCGTTGCTATGGATTATATTGTTGTTTATATGGAAATATAAAGGATTGTTCGTATGATGAAAACATGTAAAGGTAAAGGTTTTACTCTTAAGGATATTTCATATAGAATATCTTTCGATAAGTCTAGAACAGATAGTTGTTGTTACCAATGTATAAACTACGAGCTAAGAATAGAAGTGAAGATATAAAAAAGCAAAAAAGTTGAAATTGACTATTGAATAGCTTAAATAATCTTGCTGTAACGCCAAAGTTAGATAGTAGCAGTGAAGCGTTTACAGTAACACCAAAGAAGGCCCTGCATTATACAAAATCATCCTGAACATGTCAAAAGACGTTTTAAAAATAATTTTATTGTCAAAAATATTTAATATCGCTTAGGACTCGGGGGTTCTTAGATACCTACATCTTTAATAGTCATAAATATGTTGTTTTTTTTTTGCATTATCATGCATTTCCATTCTATATGTGTCATGACTCCCACGCGAATGAGACGATCAGAGTGTAAAAACGATATTAAAATTCATTTTACGTTTTCTGCTATCCTCTAAAAAAGGTTACTTCCTGTTGATATTGGTACAATAAACGCTTGAGTATCGTTTATTATTATATTATCTTTATTTCATTTGATTCCGATGATCTTAAGAATATGTGATATTCTTAAAATCATGCTCGCTTTTATCAAAACTTTATCATAATTTCCGATTGGAAGGTTATTCGGCGATACGAACTCACAGCCAGTTATTAAAACTAATTCGCGATTGTGCTTTTATTCAAGACTAGGGAAATGCAGATATTTCATAGGAGAGACAGATGCAAACAATATTTAATTTATTGATATGTACGTTCGTTAGCGGTGAACGTAATCGTTTAAAGGAACCACTGAGCCCTTTACGACCAATATCATACTGGAAAAACCTGAAAGGGAAGCTTGTTCAAAAACATTTAAAGTAGAATAAACACATTTACAATATGAAGATTGAATGATAAAGCAGTCAATTTAATATATTTTGATGAGCATGATTATCAAAATGAAATCGAAATGAAACTGATTGGAATCTCTACTAAATAAGTCGAATTCTTGTGCGTAGCGTACGCGTTTGAATTTGTTACTTCGATTTTCATCTTCATGTATCATTCCATCTCGTGACCAATAAACTATTTTTAAATCCCAAATCGGCATGGGAATTGAATTTATTACGATAGCATCGTCCGTCGCGGCCTCGTTTGAATCTCTCTGATCGTACAACCGGATCGCGTTGGTGAGTTGTGACCGTCTCGGTAACAGTGTGACCAGATTTAGCAGAATTCTGCAAATTTAACAGAATTAGGTCCTATTTTTGATATCTGGCAAAACTTGGCGCAGAATTAAACATTTAGCAAATTTTGGCAGAATTTAATCAAATGACCGCAGAAAAGGAGCAGGGCTAGACATTTAGTTGCGATTGATTGATTGATAAATGTTAATAGTTTATTGTCATATATATGTTATCTTTTTTTACTTTTCTATCATCAAAGTCATGTTCTGTTTTGGGAGCTGACGACCCTTTTTCTTTTCTTTTTTTTCGTCGTCAACCTCTGAATTATATTGTCACATTCTTTTTTTTTCCCTTTTTTCAACATAAACTTATTTACGTATTGTAAGTAAGAACAAATTATGATTTTAGTCTGTAGCATAATTTCTGACATTGATAAAGAATAATATAGTAAACTTTAGCAGATTCCAAAAGAAACAGTTCGCTGATTCTTCATTATAAATGTGGTCACACTGCTCGGTAACCTCCAAACTGATTTGTGCGGTAAATCTCGGCGAATGTGTTGTTGTATGTTTCTTTTTTTGTTTTTTCATCTTTACCTTTGCGTCCGTCCCGATGATACTTCATCATCTCGCGTCTGGAGGACTTTTCGGTTGTTACATCGCGTTGTGTTGATCGGTCGGTTGATTTGAGTTTTAATCTTTATTATCGTTACATTGTCTTTCGATGTGTATATTTGCTGTTTTTAATCATACATTTTTGTGAGTTAACATTTGCGAAAGTGTTAAAATACAAAGATAAATGTACTGCTACCTTTATTGGCGTGTGTTATGCGTTTTCAGAGGCTTTCACTACATAGTATAAAACAAAGTAGCTTTCTCTGTACTTATATCCCTATGTATGCTTAAATCTTTAAAACTACGCAACAGATTTTGATGCGTTTTTTTTAATAGATAGATTGATTAAATAGGAAGGTTTATATAGTACATTATATAATAGAGAAGCGTGCGAAGCCGCAGGCTTAAGCTCGTATAATTATACTACAAGCCAAGGTTCGTCAATTTGAATTCCGTGTTACACTTACAAAGTCATTCTAATTTTGTCATTAGCAGTCAGTCTACTTACTATAACTATATTTAACATCCATTCATGTATTCGACTAGAATAGTCACATTATTATAGCAGAACACACTATTATTTAACTGTCCTTCCGCATTCAACGGGTCTCCCCCTTACACCTGTCCACCTGCTGTGTTCACTTTTCTAAATTAAATGTACATTGTCATATGGTATGTCGGTTTAGTAATAGCCGCTGTTATGTTTATTATTCCTAATGAATTTGTACCTGACGTGTCTGGGTTTTATCCTTCTACAAGATCATACCTTGGCCATAATACCCCATGGGTAAATGCCATTGTGATATCCCTATAAATATTTCAACTTACAGAATCTCAAGAACTTAGAGAGCTGTTATATTCTGATTGTGATTAATGTGTGTTAGATCTATGTATTTGTGTATACATAATTAAAATTATCATAATCTGCGAGGTTTAAAGGTGCCATCCACAACGTAGGAACAGAAACTACTGTATAAGTCTTGAATACGGAACCTTTATATATTTAGCATTGTAAAGGGAAATTATGCGAATTACGATGCTTTAATGTGTTCTCAAAGGCATTTGCGCCTGCATTTTGGCCCTGCATATTCATGCAATGAACTAAGCTGATTTCTCAAGCGCGGCTAGAGATCTCTTTGAATACCTAAGCACGGCACAACCCTATCAAAACAACATAAAGATTGCCGTTCAACCGTTAGTTATGTTCATTCAGACCGTTAAACGATTCATTGTCTGAATTCTGAAATTTATTTTAATTCTGTTCAGTACAGATCAGATACGAAGCAATGTTAAGTCATTGTCCTGCACCAAGACCGCAGTTTTGTTGTTCTTGGAGAACACCCAGGTTTCGGTGATAATGTTCTGTCTGTCATAATATTAGCGTCACGTCACTAGTTGTTTTCGTTACCAGTATTTTAGGCTTATTTTTCTTTTCGTTTATCGAAACCGATATTGAAATTTTCCTCAGTCAATTTGCATTACAGTGGAGCAGTGGAACACGCCAGGCCTACTCGTTGTAAGAATTGGATCGTGGCCAATCTTTCATAGGCTTGTTCGAACATTTGAATCGTCATTGCATTTCGTTTCTTTGTTAAACTTCTTTTTATTCCCCCAAAACTTTAATGTGAGAAAAATCGAAATCGGTAAGAATGATCTTCATGTTTGTCAGCTTGACTATCTACTACTATATTATCTGATACGAAGCTTGCCATGCTTTAATGCTAAACTCATAGCTTTATGATTGTGTGACATTTTTTATTCGTTTTAAACGATTTTTACGATCCATTATATTGAAGTTATACCATAAAAAAATATAATTATAAAATAACATGACTGTGATTAGTATAAATTAAGAGTTACGTCCAATTAAAGTCGCGTATCGTCAATGTCCATTTTGTTTGAAGTCGAATGAGGTCTTTGTTTTCATTCATCTTTTCATCTCCCATTGTTTCCGGTCTCCTGTCAACGGCCGATTGTAATTTATTTTTCGCATCATGCTCCAGGGCCCCCTTATTGCCGTTGCTTACCTTTAAATTCACATTTCAATTATGTTGATACCAGTGTATTGTTCGAAAGATTTCAGTGGAGTACTTGTTAAATGATCGTTTAGAATTTGCATCAAACTGTTAACGAAATATGATATACCTATGTTGTTTCTTATGTAGTTTTCATCATTTCTTCTGTCAGACTCTACATCATATACTTTTAAAACTACTGTGAATAAATTATTTTGTTTTTTATTTTTTTTAACTTTAAATGTTCCAGTTATATTTGTTAATTATGATACCTATAGAATAGCATATTTTATAAGTGCATAAAAGCTTGCAGTTTTTGTGTTGATAATGTTATGTGAACATGCCCTTAATTAGTTCTTAAGTTATAATGGATATTTATGATGATACTAGTCTTATCTAAGTTAAGACTTGCCAATAACTTCATAAAAACTTTATACAATTATCAATTCAATTCGATTTATTTAATTATAAAATTTCAACACTCATTTAATAAACTATCACTTGTATTAACAAACTGAAAGTTATCTTTCCCCATTGTTATATCTTTTAGTAACAAATCTACTATCTAAGGAAAGACTTTCACTTGTAATTAGCTTTGCGATCTTGATATCACATCGTTACGTATAGTTATTGCATTGTCCAATAAATTGGAGGCCTTCATCAGCGTAGTGGTGCCAAAATCAAAAGATTTTTATCTTGATTTAGTACCAAAACGACATTGATCACGTTCATGTTGTCCAAACGTTTGTATATCATTGTTGATAGATTCTGAACTAATAATAATAAATTTACTCTGTGCTGAAGACTTTAATTACAGCTGCCGTCTCACGCCCACATACTAGTTGCTATTGTTAGTTGCTTCGTAAAGGCGCTGTGCGTCTTTATGATAATCTGTTTAAGATTGAAAATGGATCGTGATCGTGTAACGTGTATTGTCAATGTCCGCATTGTGATATTGTGAGTCGAGATGACAAGCCGTCAGTCAAGATGCGCTCTGCCGTGATCGATGCCAAATATATCGCTCGATCGGTGTCCGGACACCAGAAATCAATAATGATCGATAT
>DWMA01000576.1:0-10638 GCA_018252035.1 Urbanus sp. 3 SS-2014
GCAGCAAGCATGACTTTAAAGATTACTCTATGACAGACATACAGAAAGAAACCGATAGATATGCTAAAAATAATGAATATAAAGAAATGGAACGGCAAAATAGACAGTATCAAGAAGCGCAATGGCAAGCAAATCAAGCAGCTGACGCCAGAGAAATTGAACGTTATAGAAAACAACTTGATGAGGATAAAGCGAAAAATCAATCGCCGCCTTCCGAATTCAGTAGCCAATCGCAGAAGACAAGCACTGGTGTTATGTCACCAATGAAGTCGAGTGAATCGAGTACTCCTAGTATAAAATCGCCATCATCCGAGACTCGTAGAAATAGCGGGGGAAATCAAGCACTGCGGTCACCAATAGCGCAGAGGATCCCTTCAGCTCCTGTTACAATTGCTGGTATCCTGTACAAACAGGGATCTGATGGCTTGAAAGTATGGAGAAAGAGATGGTTTGTGCTTGCAGAGTATTGTCTCTTTTACTATAAAAGTAAGTAATAATACGATTACTGATTTTAAGAAGTAATTCTTAATCAATATGAAGTTAGGTTTATATCATTCTTCTTATAATTTTCTAGGTCAAGACGAAGAAAAGCTTCTGGGATCTGTACTTTTGCCATCATATAAGGTGTCCGCATGTACTGTTGAAGATAAAGTAATGCGGAAGTTTGCATTTAAATTGGAACATGCAAATATGAGGACTTACGTTCTAGCGGCTTTAGATCAGGAAGCTATGTTGAAATGGGTCAAAGCGCTTACAATGGCCGCTCTCATGCAGGGTCAAACGTAAGATATTTTTTTTTATTGAGTATTATTTCCACTTAAAACGTTCAAACATGTAAGGTTCATGACGTATTAAAATGCAAAAAATATTTAATTTATATTTATCGTTTCTATTTTCAGTGAGCAGCCGCAAAAGCAGAACGATCGGCCGGCTGCAAAAACAGAGGTGGGTATTATTGTGTGCACGATCGTATTACTGTAGCGGTGCAGGTGACCGACAATTAGTGTGCCAGAGCGGAACCAAGGACAGTTTTACGTAGCTTGTTCTGCTCGTATCAAAAACGTATGATACAATAACATACCTACCATCAAGCTATAATCAATATCAATTCATATATTTGTTTAATTTAATTTGATTCATATAGATTAAATAATATTTCAGGATTCTGATGAAGTTCCAGGCCCAACATATGCGAATGCCCCACCTAAACCAAGACGGTCGAACGATGGTTACAATTCACCAAGTCCTGATATGTAAGTCTTACAAAATGTTGTTTTATAAAATTTTTACTTATGAACTTAATTTATGTGACATTTAGTATAGTCACCTTTAAATGTCATTTCATTACCATTTTAAAACATTGCAGGTACGATCCAAACTACGATCTACTCAAAAAACCAGCATCACACTACAGTCAAGGCACTAATCACACTCGTTATCAGGATCACATGAATTACCAAAGCAGTACAAATATGGAGAGCACATACACTCGCAGTCCGCAGTCACCATCGTTACAGCAGTCACTATATCAGACGAAACGATCGTACGATACGCACCATCTCTCTTTGCCATTAACAAACACAAACACCGATAACTTAGAAAATCAGTCCACTTCCTTATTAATGTATAAGTCTAATCCACAGTCTCCTTATTTTGATAATAGGAATAGAAACCAACAGGAACAAAAAGCAACGCCTAATACTCCAAAAGAACAGGTTTACGATCGACAGCCACAACGCAATCCCTTTTTACAAGACTTTTCACCTCCGATGGATATATCTCCCAAAACAAATGAAGTGCAAGGAAAGAAAAATCGGCAAGTGACAGAGCAAGACACTTCTAAGCAAAATTACAATGAATCTTACCCAGAATCCCGTACAAATACCATAACTCATGCAGATCAAAGTGCATATAATAAAGATGTATATGGCGAGCTAAATGTCAGAACACCCAGGGCTACAGTGAACGATCGCATGGCTGAAAGACGAACACCAGATGCCTATGGTAGATCAACTAGTGCAACTGGTTACGGAAAGGGAAAACTAGGAGATTATGAAGATGTTTACAATGCATATACGACTGATGCTGACAGCACTAAAACTTATCCTAAGTCTCCAAATGCGTCTCAGTCTCGAGATAATATTAGTATCTCCAGTCACAAACAAGCACAAGATCACATAACTAACCCTGTAAGTCTCATAAACCATTTTTATCAAAGTTTTATTTTTAAGAACATACTGCATTAATAAATCAATTTCAGGTTCCAGAAAAACATTTCAGTGGTCCGTCTGTTTTAAGAAGGAAGAAAATGCAATCAAGTGGTATACAACCGCCAATGCCACGACCGCACAGCGCTGATTTTCTTGAGTATGAATCGAAAAACGAAGCGTTAAATAAAACTATGCCAGTTCGAAATGTTGCACCACCTAAGCAACCTCAGCGACCCAAATCCAGTCTTGATATTAATTCATATTACGATCCAAGTTCCGATAGATATTACTCGGAAGAGAGCTATGCCGAGAAGATGCGACAATCTGCTCAATACTTGCAACAACAACAAAAACAACCTATAGGGCCCCGTAATATTCAAATTCCTTTAGCAAAGTATGCTAGCGGATTGGCTGAAAAACAATTACACTCACCTTACTCACAGGTCACTAACAATAATTATGAAACTGAATTCACTTTGAATAGAAATAATCGTGACAATATTAGTTACCACTCAAAATTTAGTGATTTAGAAGGTATAAATTCTAATTGGACTCTTAGAGAAAAAGCTTTAGAATCACAAAAAGAGCATTTAAATAGAAGTGGCAGCGTCATGAGTGATGGTTCAAATGTTAGTGCTTATGTTAAGGAAATAAGTAGACTCGAACAGAACCCTGATAGTTTTATGCGGTCTGCAAGTGCAAGATTGCCTTCAACCAATAACGAAAGAGAAGGCGAAAAGAAAGTACAGCAGGTATAAACACTAGCGATTATGTAAAAACAGTGTATAAAATTTACTCGATATATTTGTTACATATTTGTAAACAATTCGTATTTTATTATTTTTAGCGCGAAGAGTCAATGAAACGGTTACTAGAATGGAAGCAGAGAATGCTGCAGTCTCCTTTGACACGCAAAAGTACACCAGCTGCTATATCTCTTGCACGTTCTCTAAATCAGAGTCGACAGTCATTAAGATCTGAACAGTATAAATCCAAAACTTACACCAATGCATCTTACAATAGCTACTCTTCTGATGATGAAGGTATGAGGTCTACGTATTTCTTAAAATTACATAATAAATAGTAGATTGGATAGCATGAGGATTAGTTCAGCTCTATGTTAGTTTGTTTTATGTTTTAAGTAAGACGTAAGTACGTATAATGTGGAAACAAACATAAATAGACTTTTTAAAATTTTGAAGCATGCTGAACAATAAAATTTTGATTTGCATGGACATAGATTCCAAACTTTCTTACATAATAAAATAAAGAGTATATTTATCATAATTATAAACATGTCTTATTTATGTAGCTCAGTTTCAAAATGGTTTCATAATTTTATTCGTGGATCATCAACACTCCTATATTAATAAATTAATTTGGGTAATATAATTTTTATTTTTAAGTGTGTATCATTATTATTGTAAAATATAAAAATGCCATATATATAACATCATTAATTATTAAGATTTTATTTATTTTGTATATTTTTAATATTCAAATTTGCAGTAGCATTATGACGACTTCGCTTTGCGGAAAGGTACCTTCCTGCCTGCTGGGACATTGTATTACTAATAAGATTCATTTAGTTACCGGTGGTGGGTCTTAGATCGACATGTTTTGGTGGTTTTGGGCAATAATGGTTTAATGAACTTCTAACATTTATAAATTTTATTAAAGAATATAAGTAACATTACTAACAAAATAATTTTAACCTTTACGTTAAACTATATTACTTCGATATTTTTTTATTAAAAGACAATAAAACATTGGTTTCGCTTTTGCACCTCAGAGGAATCATCGGACACTGATCTGCAAAAACCGAGAGATATGCAGGCAGGAAGGTCCCATAATATGAACATAACGAGTCCTATTGTTATGCGACCAACAACCCCGCACGCACACTGTTTCCCTCAGTCAGACGAAAAAACTAACAGCAGTGAAGCAGAAAATAGAATTCAGGAACCCACAGATAATACATATGAAAATATTTTATGCACTATATCGATTCCCAAAGTACATTGTGAAAATGAGGAAGATGATAGTGATATAAGAGAATTAGAGGCTTCACTTTTATACAAGAGCGTTCCTGAATTACATACACAAGAAAGTAAAATAACTGATGGATATGAAACTCATGATAGTGAATCGGAATCTGAAACACAGCTGGAATATACTGATTATGATCTAGATGAAGTATTATTACAATCAGATACCGATGTTGAAAATAGAAAAGATGAATCACAGGCTCCTGAAGATCCAGACACTCAAGAACCTACTAAACTAGAAAGCGATAAGCTAGATGACATTGACTCTGAGACACCACCATTACAACAATTAGGTGAAGATCATTATTTACCCATGAGTCCACGCAAGACATCTGTTATTGAACCTGCACATAAAACAATACTGAAAAACTTAAGTAGCTTTGGCAGCTCAGCGTTACATCATTATGAAGATAATCCTTACGTGGAAATGAATTTAGGTAACGAAGAAGAAGATATGCAGACGTATGAGATTGTTTGTGTTAATAATGGTAAAGTGGAACCAGTTTATATGGAATTAAATAATGTTTTAGAAAAAGACGAAAAAGAATCAGACGATGTGACAACGAAGGGGAAGTTTTTATCTGATACTGTTTCTAATTTTGCAGAAACCAAAGACCAAACTGTTAAAAGGGCATCTAAAAATGAAAAATCAGTGAAAGACAAATTAGATTCTGATGTTGACGATGAATGTTTACAGGACACTTCTCTTGTAGATGCTCCATTTAGTAGATTTAGTATATCTGATACATTTAGGCCTGCTTCTTACTATCTTAGTGGCAGTAGAACTATTTTGGAACGACAAGATAGTTCTGATAGTGATATAGTGCCACCTCCTCCAGTACCAGATACGTCACCACCTGACCACGAATTATCTGCTGAAGCTTTATCTAAATATATTTTGGATAAATTGGATAAATCGGATATACCTCAAGATAATTCAATACTAAAAATGCTTACAAGTGAGAACCAAAAAATGAATTTTGGCAAAAAAAGAACTACTTCTTTAATGATATATGGGAGTAGAACTTCCATACACGACACTCTTTCTCGAGGTGAAAAAGTACGTAATAGCAGAGCAAGTTTAATAAATGATAAAAATAAAGTAAATGATACATCATCGAACTGTGTGCATGATTCCGTACAAGAACTACAAAATTGTAGTAGCATCGAAACCGACTCCCTTAAAAGTTATAACGCGGATAGAGGATCTTCTAGATTATCTATAGAGTCCGATTTAAGTAGTAAATTTGAAATGGCGGTATCCAACATATCTTCTGATATCAACAGTTTAAGGGATTCTGGATCTATTGTAGACTTACGACACTCAAGTTATCGAGATTTAGAGAACATGTTGAAACGGCGACCATTGTCAGACGATTCATTATTCGAGTTCACATCAACAGATATGCAAACTTCAAATGAAAAAGGCGAAATAAGCAGGTATTTGGAGCTTTCGCAACCAAGCACAAGTGAAATAATATGTAGTGGTAACTACGAAAATTCACCAACATGTTTTCCTCAACTTGAATCAATTTTTCATAGTGAAAACTCAAGTAGGAATTATTTACCAATGGATACGCACATACATTGTTCTAGTTCTCCTATTAATAACGCAATAAAAGGTGTCATAGAAAATAAAATAGTGTCTCCAATAAATAGAATGAATGCGCAATTGTCATCTTATGTAGGTTCACAGAGTTCCTGTAGTTCGTTAGGTATAGCTAAATCTCCCATATCATTTTATAGTAAAAATAACGAAGGAACACTATTAAGAAAAAATCTTAATAATGAAATTTTAGCTGATAAGATAAAAGAATTTGAATGTGAAAAATCTGCACTTAAAACTGGAAATGAAACGAATGTATCTTCTTCAACTGCAGGTTTTCATAGTAGAGAAAGTTCTGCTGAACATAGTGCTCCTTACTATTACTCCGATCTTTCATCACAAGAACATATTAATGTATTGCCCACATCTCATTTCCTTAAAAATACTAATTTACACCGTAAATTGAATAACCAAAGACGTAAGGGTCCATTACATAAGAAGAACGAGATCTCACATATTCATAACCCTATTCGAAATAATCAAGTACTAATGTCTGATCGCTCTTACGAATTTGCATCATCAGCAAGAAGTGTGTCAGTGGAATTTTTAAGTGCAGCAGAAAAAGATCCGGATATTGACCTTAAAAATATATATGAGTCAACAGGATTTAAAGGTTCAAAGATTCCAGAATCAATTAACCTTATACCAGGTCTTGGATGTAAACGAAGTTATAACCTTAATAATAGCGAAGGAAATTCTTCTCCGGATTCCAATAGCATTCACCGTAGTAATTTAAATGTCAGTTCAACGATGAAAGTTTCTACTGGCAGTATGTCATCGCATTGTAGCGGTAATTCTTCGAATACTGTATATTACGATGCTGAAGCTGAAGCAAGTGCATACGAGAATGTTATTTGTCCAGGTGAGAAACATTGGGATGAAGATGCTTTATGGAGGGATAATTTAAGGCGCGTATCTCACCGACACGCTCGATCCATGGACGACTTAGATGCTAGACCTTCTGATCCTTCTATATCTGAGCGATCTGCAACTGATAGGTCTTGTCTAAATAGTATAAAAAGAGTGAAGAAAAACATTGTCGGAAAAATAAGTAGAACTCCTACATACATTAATTGTGATATTCAAAGTGAAATACAAAGACGTCGCGAAAATAGTATTAACTATGATTGTGCTTTCAATGAAGAAAACGAGAAACTAGATGAAAACGATGTATATGTAAGTCTAGCCAATACAACCGACATCCCTCAAGAACAGTCAGATGAAGGTGTATATGAGCAGTTGACCATTGAGTCATCGGAAAATTCACTTGTCATAGATACAGGTAGCATTCAATATAGGAAAAAGGAAATGGACAGAAAACAGTTTGAAATAGATAGAGAAAAGCTTAGACAGTGGGATCTTATGTCTAGTGGTCTTATGAAAGGTGGCACAGGTTGCGTGCGGGGTGCAGGTGTGGGTGTGGGCACGACCGACGCTCTCTGTAGTACGGACACGAGGAATGACAATGCAAGCAATGAAGGTATCCTCTAACATTCTAAGGTCCCGTAAGGTACACTATGTAAGTTCCATTTCTACTAAAATTTCAGCAAAGCAAAGTCATTATTTAATTTTTGTAAATAATTTGGCATTTTTATGTGCAATCTATAAATATTGTTTAAATTTTTCGGTTTGATTGATGGGTTTAAACACGATAAGGTGTACAATTGTTAAGCATGCATAAACTTAACATGGATTATACATTGTATATAGTATGCTACACTGAATGCAACTGTTAATTTACTACTAATCTGCGAGGACACACCCGTGGACACACTTTATCATGTTTTACCATCTAATTGTACTTGGCAAAGTTAAATGTTTAATTGTAAAATGCTGCATAAATTTTATTACATTCATAAAATTTTAATAAGTGATTGATAAGTAATATTATTTTCAGCTTCAATGTCAATGTCAGGCACAAATATTGAACAAGGCGCAAACAATAACACACAAAACCCACAATCATTGTCAAAGAAAGCATTTCTCGGAAGTAATACTTCAATCGGACGTAGCAATAGGGAAGGTAACATACCAGTTCGGGCCGTAAGTCCAAGAGTGAGATGGGTGGAAGATAAATCTACTAATGATCCTTATGGAACTCAGCAGATAATGACATCACAACAAAACGTGAGGGCTATTTTTACCATAGAAGTTAAGAAAGACGTTTGTTAATTTTGATTATTTTATTGGTGTTGATTGTTAATTTACAGATACATGCTTTATCATCAAATGAAGAAACATGGGCTAGATCTCCATCGAGAGCTATGCAACAGCCTATACGAGCTGTAAGTCCAAGAGTACGACGGAATACGGAAAACGAAGACATGGTATATGTAATTTTCGTGAAATAGTAAAATTAATGTTGCTTGTGTATTTAAGTAATAGTAAATATGTCGTAGAAACAGCATGAGGATTTCAAAAACTATCGATTTTTTAGGTTATTTAGCTCAAATAGATATGTTTTTTTACTCGTTATCCTGCTAGACTAGACAAATGCTATAATATTATTTTATCCATCCTGTTTGCATTATTTTATTACATTCAATAGCCATTCATATCCACATTTGTAGATTTCTGTCATTTTATGTTGCGTTGATTTCTGTTCATTATTGCGTGTATTAGCCTAAGGAGGTTCAGCAGCCCAGTCAAGAGGTGGAAGAAGTGCCAACTGCTGGAGAACTTCTTGGTAGAAGTCACGA
Source organism: Urbanus sp. 3 SS-2014 (assembly GCA_018252035.1). Lineage (NCBI taxonomy): Eukaryota > Metazoa > Arthropoda > Insecta > Lepidoptera > Hesperiidae > Urbanus > Urbanus sp. 3 SS-2014. The sequence goes on from DWMA01000576.1 coordinate 8,564, forward strand.
GGAGTTGGTGTTGCTTCTTATACAGTTGAGACGTCGACACGCAGCTACTCATCGATCCATTGAGCAATGTTGTGCGCAAATCAATAGTATTGAGGTGCTTGTTCATGCTTTTTTTCGTTCTGTTCCATTGCCCTAGTCATCACTTTTTTGTTTTATGTGATGTTTGCACTTGTAGTATACCCCATTTTTGTTGAAAACGTAATTTTCACTGCAACCGCATTAGTTATTTTAGTGTCTACTACAACTTAATAGTATCATGTTATATCATAGTAAAATTTTATACTTAGAAGTAATAAGTATTTTGAGAATTTTGTTTAAATAATTTTATACAATAACATCAATAAAGGTGTTTTTTTACATTTATATTCATATTTTTTATACTTATAGGATTGCCTTAGTTCCTTAAAGGCTATGGAACGTGAAGAGAGTCTCCAAAGGCTGGAACAGCTAAAGATGCAACTGATGGATCTCGAACACCAATATGAGAAGAGCAAGCCTTTGGTGCAATTGGTAGATAATATGGTGAAATTAGGATCTTTGTACAATAGACCAGGTTCCACAGTAGAACGATTAGAAAGGAATCAAAGGCTCAGACAGAAAGTTTTGGCGGAGCATGCATTGGAGCAGCAAAGGTAAGGAGAATGGCCGGGGTCTAAAATTAGGATACCAAACTATATTTTTCTTTAGAAGGATAGACATTTAATCTAATACGTTTACTTATTATTAGTAAAGACTGTCCTAAAAAAGAAGTGGTGCTTGTAGCTGGTGGTTTTCAATATAAGACTATTAATTATTTCAATTAATTATTTCAGGTGGCTTGAAAGCGCTGCAGCAGGAAAACCTTTAGAAACAGAGGCGGCGAGAGTTAGAGTGGCAGAGCTTTGGGCACTGGAACAGGAACTAGCTGATGAGGCAGCTATATTGCAAGGACTAAAAACAGACAAAGATGCTATCGAATCATTGCTAACGGGTATGTCATTGTGATTCTTGGATATTTAATAAACAACTCAAATGTTCTTATAATTATTTAAACGATTTTTACAACAGTATTGAATATGGAAAAATAATGGTCACGAAATGCACGTCTCTACATGTTGGCCTTCTTACCGGAAGTAATTACTCTAAGAATTATTCAAGTTTCCCCATAAGCGAAAACATTATATCAAACTCGAAAAATAAAAAGAATGGAATTCTTCGTAGTTCTAAACCAGTACGCAGGAAATAATTGGATTGTTTATTTTAAGGTGTACGAGGTAAACTAGACAGTGTGAACAGAGCCGAACAACGAACAGCACGGTCTTCGGGGGATGCTCTCGAGGCAGAATTAGCGCGCGTGCACGCAATGCTGGCGCACAATTCTAAGGTTTATAAGGTTTTCATCTATATCATGCACTTTTTATTTTACTACCTTATTAGTCACGTTTGGATTTAACCTATTTACGTTTTATTTTCAAAATATTAATACTCTAAAGTTCAGCATGTCAACCGTGTTATAAGATTGATTATTTGTATGATTGTCTACTAATGTTTGTTTTTAATATTTTCCTTCTTCTTTCAAAGGGTATAATTATTAAGTCTATTTCCCAGTTGCTTAAATCCTACCTAGTCACTTTCACTTAGAGACCTTAAAAGCTGGCGGGAGTAATTAAATAATTAAGTCTTTGCATCTTACTTTTTCTGGTCAAAGATAATTTTACAACGCCATATTTTAATTATCCAAAATGATTCACGATTTTCAAAACTCGCCGTAATCAGTTAACTTGACAAAAAACTCTACGCACGTTTTATGGTCATGCAGAAGTTGGAGCAAACAGTAGCGGATAATGCGCGGCTGGAGCGCGAGCTGCAGCAGCTGCGGCGCGCGCTGCAGGCCCGCCGTGCCGCGCCGCACCACGCGCTGCCGCATCCCGCGCACGCCACCGCGCTGCTGGAGGACGGTGAGAACTGCTGCAGTACTAGTGTACTTTGTACTTGTGGCCAACCACGTGGCGGTCGCCATACCGATCTGATACTCAGTGGGTTCCGGGTTCGGGATGCCAGACACATCTGAATGATGAGTTTAGATTTATGTTCTG
>DWMA01000577.1:0-10635 GCA_018252035.1 Urbanus sp. 3 SS-2014
CAACCTCAGGTAGGACCTTGATCTTATCTGGGGTTGATTACAGATGTCCATGGGCGGCAGTGTCCACTTACCATCAGATGGACTGCATGCTCGTTTGCTACATCGAACATAAATAAATAAAAAAAATGTACGTAGGCAAAAATGTTGGATCTATGTTTTCTTCAGTAGAGCTAGTATTGTATAACAATTATTGTATACTTGCAAGGAGAAAAATACATACATATAGAGAAAAAAATCGGAGATTTCCGTGAAAATGAATTACAGTAGTGGCCACTAATCCGCAGTACATTACCAGGGCACCAGAGGCGTCTGCAAGTTCGGCAATTATCGGGGGAGCGATGCTGTTATCATAGTATCGGCTTACGCAGAAACTGAGTCTCGCCTATTTATTTTTATGTCAGCAACCGTCATTATGAGACACTCCATTAGCTTGGATTGCGGTGAGACTCGTTTTCGGTTACGCTTTGGGGCGCGATTGTACTGTTGCGATCTTTTTGTGTTCAAATGTGATATGATAGAGATTATTCGGTCTTCTAATGTTTGATTAAATGTATTAAGTAATAAGTGGAAGTTACATTTTAAGTAACAGATAGGTATGTATAATATAAAATCAATGTAAAACTTATTTTAAAAACTTATGTCAAACTGCATTTTTAAATAAAACCTAACTCAGACATGCACACTACTGTTTTAGCATCTACATGAAAGCTATTGTATTTCTTACCTTTATTGAAGAACTATGAAACAAATATAAACATGCATCGTCTCTACCATAACTACAGATAATAAATAATATACTTTTGTCTAGTCCCGCTTCTAAACCTTAGTGTTATTTACTTTTCTACGCCATAACCTCTATTTCCTGATACCATAATTACCATTACCTGACCGGATATTGTCTTTTTAATTAGGTGACCGCTGCGTATGATTTATTACTCAAACATAAAATCCACCGAACGTAAACAGTAAATCTATAAACGATCATAATGGACACAATTTAAATATAGTAACATCGATGATAGTAACGTATTCTATTCGGTACAGGCGGGAGCATAAGCTACGTATTCTATTTTGTACAGTCGGAAGCATAAGCAACATATTCCTATAAGTACAGTCGGAGGCATAAGTAACGTATTATACTTAGTACAGTCGGCAGCGTAAAACGGTGTAAAAGAAACAAAACCGCGAGCGCGACGAAATCGAATATTGAAAGTGTCGAGGGAGTAGATAAGGAGTGCGCGTGCCACTCCCCTGCCGCCACTTAGGCCATACCCGTAATCTGAATACCGCAAAGCTCACTCCGATAAACAGCCATTAAAAAGCGTTCGATTTATTACTCAACGATTTCCGAACCAATTTATGCGCTGTGCAAAGTTAAAAGACAAAAACGCTAATACGTTCCAGTAAAACCATACAGATCTCGCCGTTAACATTAAATAACAATTTGTTTATTTTAATGTTACACTTAATGCATTATTTTTATTCACCTTTTAAATGCATTTAATATAAAGTTGTTATTTTGACGTTCCGAACAGACACTTTAATTTTAATAATTTGTATACGAATCTATTTGACCAATCTAAAACCAAGTAAACAAATTCATCCTTTGATTAAAAAATATACAAAAAATAACAAAAATTAAATTATCTTGCCTTGTCCTGTTTTATTACTACAGTGAAATATAAAAGTACATTCGGTTTTATAGGTATAGTCCCCGATCAACCCTACCCCAGTGAAACTAACACCGCCGATAGTTTTGCTTTTTGTAATATTTGCTTGGCAATATTCATCACTCACCACCCATGTCACTGATCAAATAGCATCCACGAAGGAGTCCCCAGATAATTCTGACAGATCTACCCTTGATGGATAGTTTGACAAATATACCTAAAATGTCAGATTACAAGTCAGAGTGAAATCATGTTGGCAAAATTTCTACGTAATTGTAAAAAAATACAGTAGATATTAAATATACCTACAGTAATCGATTACGTAAAAATAAATAAAGTAATCGATTTGAATTTTGAAAACTGAATAGAATTCTAGAAATTAAGAATAGTATCTTAAAAATGTTCTTAAAATCATTTGATTTTCGGTTTTTAAAAATAAGGTGGTCTTACGGTCATAGAAGACACTCTACTTTTTTCGGGTATTAAAGTTAAAGTTATGGTCATAGATGACACTCTAGTTTTTATATCGGGGAATCACCTTTTGACGTTTGATACTGTATCTGTATCGTTGCGGGGCATTTGCGGTATTGGAAACGCGCGTTTTAGCGACTACAATAACGTTGCAGCGCCTTATTTTTCGTGCTCAGTTGGGTTTACCTAAATTAAAAAAAGCAGTAAACCGATCACTGATGCTAAAAGTAGTAGGTATGTGTACTAGGCCATTGCTGTAAAAATATAACTATCATCGACTACAACAAAGAATTATTATATCCTACATCAGAACCTATCTGGGTTGGTCTATGCCCTATGACCACTTAACATCAGCTAAATCACATAAAAGTCACGCATACTCCTGATCATAAACAAAATTACAATCTTAAACGCCTCATCAAACACAAAGAATTACCATACATCCTATGAATAGCTCCGAGTCTCTGTTATTATTTGTTACTATTCTCGACTTTAGTGGCCGTGTTCACACTTACTACCAATTACTGACACTAAATCATAACATTCACGTGGCGTAAACATCCTTCCCTGGGACGCGAGTTTAAAAGTGTAAAGACCAAATACGACTCGCTGACAGCGTATCGCTAGCTAATAGTCATAATCTGTTTATATATTTTTTGTTCTTGTTTCTCTTACGGCCCATTATTTACACGTTACACTACAACGTATGGGAATGTTTACGCTTTAAATCAAACTCCTTTATATCGATCCTTTATCCGAAAATATCCTTAAAAGAATAAAACTATTAACTTGAGGCAAATACTGTCTTCCATGACGCATTCAAGAATTTTATGGAATCTTTTTCAGTAAATACACTTGTTGTGTAAAGTAGAGTGCACATGATTTGAAAATAGTTAAATAATTTAACGATATTGAAAGTATTTCTTGTACCAAACAACTGTTCTTATTGACAACTATGGAATAGGAAATTTCGATAACTTTATTATTAACTGCTAATAACAATATTTAACACCTGTAAAGTAATTGTCACTATCGAAATTACTTTTGTTAGACTAAGACTATTATTATTATTTAATAAAGTTTATAAGATATTATAAGCAGTTTCCGCTGGTTTACACAAAAAGCTAATTCAAATGTTCCTAGCCTCGGAAACGCCGTGTCCCATTACTAACACCAAACAATGAAGCACTTTCTTAAAAATGCCTCACCACTCGGTAGACAAGGTAAAACAAACGCACGTAATCTTATCTACGGTAAACTCAAACGCAGTAGCAGTTTGTCTTGGGTTCAGTACAAACATGATAAATGATTTCGGTTATAAAAAAGCGTTGTTCTATTTTACTAAAGAGTTCCGGTTGAAGCGAGATGGTATCTTTCCTTGACTAGACATAACACCTATTCACCTTGAGAAGTACCTGAGGAAGAAGAGACACCATCGTTATTGATTTTATCATCAGTTTTTTCTACTAAATTATACACTACTCGTAAAAATATTAAAAACAACACGACTCTAGCCGAGTAATATCGCGGTGAACTCGGCATCATTAAAAATGATGTTTTAATAAAATAGCAAAACAAAAGTTTAATTGAAGCCAAAAATTAGGGTACATAGACAGTAACAATAAAAAGTGAAAGCAAAGCCGCGTTTAAGCATGTCGTAAAAATAAAAATTAAATAAAAAATGCTTAGGGTGGAAAAGTTTAGCGACTGTAATTTTGCCTCACAATTATTTCATGTTCAGATGAAGCAAGATGTTCTCTTAATGTTACCTGTCTCGAGGGTATAAACAAAACTTCCGAGGAAATTTATATCTGAATTATAATTCCTAACCTCAATCTAGATCTATCATCTGCTAAATCTAAACCCAGTTATCTAAACATTAAACATATAACATAAACGTATCTATTCGTTTTATGAGTCACAATAATTATAGACTCATTCGACAAAACATCCTTTTCGATTAATCTATCCAAAACAATATAGTAGTTTGGATGAATAAAATATTATCATTTAATATGATCAATAGCCGTCTTATTGGTTGCTTATAAGTCACATGTAACTATGTGTTTAGAGTACAATGAAATCATAAGTTAATAAAGCAAGTCACTTCGTCAGGTAGCTGGTACGTTTCAATTTCTCCGAGGCATTATATTTACAAAACTAATTACGTTTGTCTGATAGGGTATTAAACAACTCCCGAGCTTCGCTTGATTCGTTGACAGTTAATAAAGACATTCCAAACGTATTTAAGATCTGGCCCCACTTCATCTCCGATCTGATCGTCTCGTGATAAAGAAATGTTATTATGAATGCTTTTATCGTGTACCGAATACTGAGATCGGAGAGCGTTTTGATGTTTAAGTTTGCACCATTTCTTTCTATTTAATTTTAAGTGCACTTAAATAACATGAATATTCTAATGCTATAAATATTTTCATCATAAATGTTTAAAGTAAATTCAGATAACTTTAATTCTGTACTATAGATGAAAAACACAAGTACATACAATTAAGAGTTAATAGCTACTAGAGCTCAAAAAATATTTAAAGCAATCTAAGATTAATCTTTAACGCATTTCACAAAGATTCCTTTAATGTAAGGAATAACGTCCATGCAGATGAATTCTCAAAGTTGCAATGCAATATTGCAATCCATGAGGACCTCTCCGGTTATCGGTGCTGAAAACCGGCAATATAAACATACGAGTGTTCAGAGGCAATAAGAAAGATCAAGTAAGACGGACGATTTTTATTTTGTTCTTTTTTCTAATTTTTATTGCTGTTGGCACGAACTTTGTCGGCACGCCACGTGGTCCGGATAATTGAAATGTCCAAACACTGAATTTATGTTGCTACTATGATCACTCTATTTCTTTTTTATTACTTTCGTACGCATTACCAAATTTTTTGACATTATTCATTTTACTGGTGTTTTGTTTTGACAATGTTTCTTAAATGCAAGCGGACAAATTAAAAATAAATTTTAAATACCAGTATTCATTATGATAATTTAAGTAAGTACCTGTTATCATATTAATTAATCAGTCGTCATAATCATAGAACTCGCTTCTAGCTAATGATAGTAAAAGAGATGGAGTTATCCATCGTATACATCTTTTGATCCTTTCTTTAATTTTAGAGTTTTGTATTTATGGGTCAACCTAAGAAACTGATGAACCGATCTGCATGGAACTTTATCACAAGTAACAAACTCTACCCGTATTGAATAACCGCTCTTATTCAGAAAAAAAGAATTAGGCAAGTGCGGTTTTGGGTAAAAATTGTAAAATCTAACTAATTTTATAGAATAATTATTAACGACCGTCGTATCCAAAAACATCACCATCATGAATAAACAATTGTAACTCCTATAATAATTTCAAATGTAATATTATAACAGAAGTACCACCCCAAACATCCCTTTCTAGTAATGCAGGGGAAACAGAATCAGCCCCCGAGGGACAAGCTCTTGTAATTAGCGGCTGTTCATTTCTTAATTTCAATATTTAATTACAAAGGAAACTCGATGACTGCTCCGTAGAAAGAGACGTCATCTTCAGAAAGACTCGCAATCCGTTTTATTTTATTCGTTTAGAATTAACTGTTGACGCCAACTTCCTTATTGTTATTGGTTGCGTCAAAGGGTTCTTTAATCTGAAGATACTTTGCTATTGTGTTTTGATAAACCAGTAGTTAGAAGTTTTAACTTCCATGTTGCGGAACCGGGGTTCAAAATCTTTGAAACATTGTTGGTCGAATATTAAATATATTATTGCTTGCTTTAACGACAAATATATCATCAGAGGCGCATGAAGTCTGCCTATTCGCTAATGGCCAACGTGATGGACTATGTCTAGTAAATTTTCATTCCTAAAGATGATTGTTACATGTAAAAGTCAATATGATTTTTATTATTGTTATTTAAGTTCGTACAATTATGGATTTATTTATAGCCAGAAATAACAACTACTTTATGCGTTCTTGTTAAAATCAAGCTAAAGTGCCTTTCAAGGCTCCTTGTCTTGTATCTAGTGAAATGTACCACCCTTTAATAGCGTACATTACGATATAATAAACCCATTTCATTCTTTTCAAAGAAAATATTATCAATGTAACTTTATCTCGTTTGCCGTGGAACCATTCTACAAATTTTCCTTTGTTAGAGTGGTATTGTTAGAGTGGTAATAGCTCCAGACATATTAACGTTTTATTTCATTTCTCCCGTCGTTATGAAATTCCCCTTTAAAGACTATTTACTCAACTTTGAAGCATTTTATTGAATTAGATTTCTAAATATATCACATACATGATCTTCGACCTTTTCTAGTCTCAATACTGAGTGCGGTTTACGGGTTAAGAACAATTCATCGCGACTGGCAAATGTTGACATCACATATTTTATGTGATGAGTCGAATAAGAAGAGTTTAACCAGCCAGGTACTTTTAATATAAATCTCAGAAAAAGAACAAGAAATCGACTGGTATTCAAATCAGATTTAATTTTATGTATGCCTAGATTGCCTAGAGCAACATTTGTATGTAACAACATGACGCAACATCGTAACAACATTGATCCGTCAGAATAGTTCGTCAAATTATGAATGTCCGTTTAAGTTTCCACACGAAGTTTTTCTTTACGCTAATATAGTCATAATTACTCGTAAGTTGAATCGACAAAACGAAACTAGCAATGAATTGGAGTTGAAAAATAAACATCATAATTGATTTCCCTTTGTCGATGTTTTTCATTTCCCACTTTACAGTGGATCGGTGGCGAATGGTGCGTTTGGCATGTTTTGTTCTGACTCTTTGATGGCTGTTGGTTTGGACGTGGCTATTCACGCGGACTGTATTGGAGGTCTGTTTTGTTGTGTAAAATTATACAATTTATAGACGAATGACCACCACGCGCCCCGTCACGCCCTAACCATTCAAATCAAATTGAGAAAAAATTGTACGACATTACGATTTTTTAAGTTTATTTTTATTTACAATACAAAATGAGTAAATGTGTTTTTGACTCAATTAAAATAATGCGTGAAAATAATGCAAAGTTAGATTTACCTAGTCTTAATACATATACATATTTATTCGATTCGTTCCCACTTAATCCTTAGGAATAGTGGGTTAACAACGTATCTATGGCCAATGTTAGGAAAAACTATAGTCTTATCAGGCGTGATTGCAGATGTCCAATGCGTTGTCCATGCGCGCAGTGACCATTTACAGTCATGTGAACTAAGTACCTAAATATTTGTTCACTAAACGAAGAAATCTCAGAACTATGTTCACAACTAAACTTAACAAAATATTTTTGATACCTAACAAATACATAATTTAAAGCTAAATTATTTAGAGGTAAAAATCAATAATATTATGCAACGGAAGAATCAAACCAGAAAATAACACCAGTCATTGGGCGGATATTAGAAGTATTTTTTTCACCCTGGCGCCAATAACATTTAACTTATACAATTAGTTTGAAGCAATTAAAAGTTTTCTTATATTGGAACTGATCTAACTATTCTATTTTCGAATACAGCACCATTTTGGTCCTTTGTATATTTAATAGTTTTCGTAGATAGTGATACGCCTCATCAGGGACAATGAAAAACTTTTGCTACCGTTCCCGCCGATAGTTTTTTACAAAAAATGAGCCCTTAAAAAAATTACACTACCTGGTAAGCGCCACATTTGTTACTTTCCAAATTAATTTCATCTAATTCGGGCTACAAATAGTGCCGAGTCATGTAGCCACGCCATCAGCGGCTTTTAACTGTTTCCGAAAAGAAAAAAATACGAGGCATGTGTTTCATCGACAACCATTAAAAAGACACTTGAAAGATAAATGTGGCTTTATTTTTACATTTGTAAACTATCCAAGTGGTTAGAGGAAGACAATGCAAACAATAATAATATGTGCTTTAAAATTGATAATCTATTATTACCTTAAAATTTTACATTATATTACTGTAGATGTTTTAAAATTATCCGGATAAGTCCTGTAAACAAAGATATGCTACGTTCTCATGTTTAACTTCATTTTGTATATTCAATAAAAATTGAAAATAATGAAAACAAACATGGCGGAGATTTGAAACAGAATAGAGTCCCGGACGTGTGATCGTTCAGTGTGGAACAAAAATAAACGTTATGATTTGTTAAACAGGTTATTAGAAAAACATCGACGCTGTCGACAAGGAGTAAGGAAGTAATTTAACAAATACTCAAGAGTGAGACGCTGTATCTATGGAGAGTTCCGTACAAAAATGATAGAAACTAATAGAAATAGTTGCGTATATACCTACGGATTTTTATTCAGCGATTGCATTTTGCACTGCACTGCACGATTATAAAAATAAAAGTTGGGATCTAGTTTCAGGTTTAATACTACCTACCTAAAATTAGACAAAAATATCTAATGAGATTAGAATTTATGAGTAAAGATAATTGGCCGACGCATACGATCGGTATGCATTTAAAAATACTGACGGGAACTTTAAAGTAAACAGAAGTTATTCATAAATCAAGAATGAAATAGTTACTGACGCTATGTAAGTACGTCTGAAAAATCTTTTGTTTGATCAGACTAACATCTGGATGTTGAACAGAAGTTCATAATAAAATATGATGAAAAAACATGTTAAGTCCTTTTGTATCGACCGCTTCTGTTTGTTCTAAACTATGAGTGAAGTGTTTTGATACTTTGCAATTTTAACGCGAACTAAATATAACGTCGAATTCTGTAACAATGATTAATTGGAAAAATATTAATAGTTTTAAACGATATATAATAATTTCCGACCACACCCGACGTTACTTATTGCTGATTAGTTACAATCTACATAACCCATAGAGCCATACCTACGCTTTCTATTTAATTAAAAAAATGAAGATTAATTATCTAGCAAATATATAAAATATTGCGTATTTTTGTTTATGTAGGTAGCATTTTAATGACACCTTAGTTAAAAAGAAATATTGCGAAATTTAAAAATTAATTCTTGATAATCATTGTGAAGTCCTTGTTCTCTGAATTTGTTAAATCGATAGAAGATTAGTAAATCGATTCAGTTTTCAATTACTATATAAGTGATAAGATTTAAAAGTATTATTTTTTGTTGTCTTCGAATTGTTTAGAAAATGTATATTGAAATCTCTATTAAGATTATCTAATTCCAATAGATTATCTTAAATTAATCAGTATTATTTATTAGTCCCTATGTATATTTGTATGTCTATTAAAAAATCGGTAATATCTTTAATAATAATAATTAAAACGTAATTCACTAATACATTGTAAGCAGCTAACTGTAATACCGAATTGCACTGATTTAAAACCCGTGTTATAAAACCGTGTAACAAGTTTACTTCAACTATCAAAACTGTTTGCTTGTACATCAATTGCAACCGAAACGTACTCGCTTCACAGTAACTAGCGGAGATTTGTTTTGATAATACATCATAAAACTATTAAATATTGGATCGCTGAGTGAGAATACCAGCGCTCTTTTCACCAATTCAGTTCAAGTTATAAACGATAAGCGATTAAAAGAACATTTGTAAATGTAATTCAAAATTTTTATTTTAAAAGGAATGGTCCTTTGAATCGTTAATATTAATTACTATATTTTAGGTGAATCATCTATATTAAAACGTACCCAAGAGTAAGTAGTAGATATCCAGATCCACAAAACTATCAACTAACCAATTATGTAGTTAAAGGTTTCGTAATACTACACATGTAAATATTAGTTTTTTTCAATATTAACTGAATAGAATGAACATTCATAAATGAATATAAAATAGGTAAGTAGTTGCCTAATTTACTATGAGTTGATTCACATTTAACCGTATTTTGCTCATATTATATTGTAAGTTAGCTATTATTATATTGTATGATTTATTGTCACACATTATAATGCCTCCGAAAGCTCGTAACTTGGACTCCAATATAGCACTGATCATGGCGTAATCGGTTTGTTATTTCAGCGTTTAGATGTTTAAACCTTGTTTTGTTTTGTCGGAGGCATGTGGGAATCATTGTATTGTTCTACATCCGGGTTATGATGAGATCTTTCGCTTTTAATTTTAGACTTATTAGTTGCTTCATTATGTTAATAGAGTGTACAGCGCGTACACCGTCTTTTTATAAGAATAGTCAATGTTTACAGTTTTATAAAGTGTGATTCTACTGCTACACATGACATTATATAATTATTATTTTTATACATGTTGTTGTTTTACATGGTACAGAGTCAACGTAAAAAAATCAATAAACGATGTAAATAATTAAAGGATTTCGTTATCTGCCACATACGAATCTGAACGATAACAAGGACGTAAAATATATAAAACATAGATATATACGTTAATTATATTTAATTATTATTATTGATGGATTTAGATACCTACTGCCATACTAAAGCACCCATAACATGTGTCAAAAATGTTAAAAAAAATATTATTTTTTAATATCTAGAATTATCCGTTAA
>DWMA01000578.1:0-10633 GCA_018252035.1 Urbanus sp. 3 SS-2014
TCTCCCGTCGGCAAACGCTCCGAGGCATTGATTAAGGGCCTAGGAGTGAGCGAGACAGAAACAGGAAGTGAGCGAGATGGTTGCGCTTCCCCGAAATTAACGGGACGTAAGTGAAAAGGTACCTGGTCGGCCAGTATAAATACAGGGTCGACCGGGGCAAAAATTTGTATTCAGCGGCCAACCACCTAGGAATAAACAAAATACGTCTAAATTATATCGAAGAAGTTTCAATACAGTCCACTACAAGTTGGTCCTTCGCCGAGCCGGATTTGAAGAAAACACGTGGAATTTGAAGAAACACGTGGGAATTGAAGAAACACCACGTGGAATTTGAAGAAACACGTGGGAATTGAAGAAACACTACGTGGAATTTGAAGAAACACTACGTGGGATTTGAAGAAACACCACGTGGAATCTTAAGAAACACCACGTGGAATTTGAAGAAACACCACGTGGGATTTGAAGAAACACCACGTCGGGATTTCAAGAAATCGCCGGATCGTCGAATCGCCGAGTCAAGCTTGGAAGAAAGAAGATGGTCATCACCAGAAGCCAAGCCGACGCGGCGGAACAAGAAGAAGCTCGCCATGAAGAACGTCGCCGCGAGCTCGAACGTAATGTTGAGCTAGAACGTAGAAGAAGACTGTCTCAAGACACGTCACAGTCGCCGAGTCCGCGTCGGGGAATCGAAGTAAGCATGGGGGCTACGATCGACGCCACCCGTGCCACTATCGAGACTCCGTGGTCGGGGGATACGACCGACATCACCCGCACCAACCCCGGCACGGTGTGGCCAGGAACGAGTTACACCGTTGGCACCGATCGCAGGGGGATTATGACGGCAGCTACGATCGACGCTGCCCACCCCGCACGTGCTGCAACGACCGAGACAGGAAACACCGCTCGTGCCAGATCGCCGGCACGATCGATGCGTTCTACGAAAAGCGCCGCTGCTACCCGGAGACGCCTCGCCGAGATGGAGGCAGAAAAGAAGCTCGCCGAGATTAAGAAGAGATTATTAGAAATCGACGCCGAGATCATAAAGAAGACTTTAGCCACCGAACTAGCGGCTATTCAAGACGAAGAAGATGAAGAAGGAAGCGTTCGCGCAGAGAACCTGCCGGAACCCAAGCGGAAAGTCGACGCCTGGCTCAGTACTCAACCGATCAACCAACGGGGGGAGCCGCACGTCGAAGATCAACCGCAACCTCAACTACGAGGGAAGTCGCCTGTTGCTGGAAGAAATGTAGAAGAACTCACCGAAGCCATGGGGAGATGGGAGAAGCCTAGATCCAAATGCCCGGATCTACCCGCCTTCTTCGGAAACAGCAGCGAGTGGCTTATATTCCAAGCCATGTACAGAGACACCGCGAAAATGTACAGGTTGACACCGGGGGAAAATTTACAAAGGTTGAGAAGCTGTTTGAAGGGAGCTGCACGCGACACCGTGGCCGCCGCGCTCTATGCAGCTACCGACCCAGAAATGATCATGGAGATGCTGGAACAGAGCTACGGTCAACCGGAGTTCATCGTAGAACAAGCGATGATGGAATTGAAGAGGCTTCCGAGACCGGGATCGTCGGCAGCGGAGCTCAACCAGTTCGCCGTCAAGCTGCAGAACACCGTTTACACCATCAAAAGTGTCAAACGCAACGAGTATCTATACAACCCACTACTGGCGCGGGAAGTTCGTGAAAAATTGAGTCCTCACTTGCAAGCGCGATGGTGTGATTACGCAGCGGAACACAGCGGAAGCGAGGCGGAGATAGTGTTGCTGTCTCACTTCCTCATGCGAGAAGCGACTCAGATGCTTCGCCATAATTACACATCGCCTGCAACTACAACTACGAGGCTCGAACACAAGCCAGCAAGGACAACCCCTCAGTTAAATAACAGACGAAAACCGAACGCAATATACAACGTCGTTGAAGAGGAACAGCCGAGCGATCTTTGTCCCGGCTGTGAGAAGAAACACAAGCTAGCAGAGTGCCCCGATTATGTGGCACTACCCGTCGACCGAAGATGGGAATTCGTGCGTCAAAGAAAATTATGCTTCAAATGCTTGAAAAGGAAGCATCGCCGAAGTGAATGCCGAGCGAAGTCATGCGACGTGAACCAATGTGGTCGCCCTCATCACTCCACTCTTCACCAGTCCTATGAAGAGAGACAAGCCCCTAAGCCGTCGCAGGAAAAGGATAACACGGAGTCCGTGTTGGCACTGGATACTTCAACGAGAAACAAGAACACAGTACTATTGAAGATGTGCCCAGTCACCGTCGTCGGCCCACGGGGGGAGGTGAAAACGCACGCGTTATTGGATGAAGGGGCTACAATCACTCTCGTCGATGAAGAGATAGCACAGCGCGTCGGAGCCGACGGACCCTGGATGCCACTACGTATGCAGGGGGTCAATACAACGCAGCGGGAAAACGACAGCAAGCTAGTGACTATCCACCTGACGGGAGAAAATGACGAGCTGCATAAGCTACGAGCGCGCACTATAAAAAAATTGAAAATACGTCAACAGTCAATACCGAGCGCACTGTTGAACTACGCACACTTGCGGGACCTGCCGAGAAGTGAAGTGTGTTACGACTCGAGTCAACCCGGACTGCTGATTGGAGCCGACCACTGGGAATATATAGTATCGCGGGAAATAAGAATAGGCGAACCAAACCAGCCGGCGGCATCGCGAACGCAATTGGGTTGGGTGATCCACGGGACGATGCCGCGACATGTGATAGCTAATGGAGACAGCGTGCTACATGTCTACACCGCCGAACGAGGTGAAGACAGAGAAGAGCGAGACACACGTCTGTACGACTTAGTAGAACATCACTTCCGCATTGAGGCCCTAGGAATAGCTCAGAAGCCGCGGGTCAGCGAAACGGACCAGCAAGCGATCCGGACTGTCGAACGGACGATAAGGAAAACTGAAAAGGGGTATGAAGTGGGGTTACCTTGGAAGGAAGACAGGGTGAAGCTGCCTCCGAGCTACGACGCAGCACTACGGCGTCTTCTCAAGATTGAACAAAAAATGGACGCCGACCCCAACTTCAAGAAACAATACACAATACAAATAGAGAACCTGTTTGAAAAAGGTTACGCCGAACCGTGCGACGGTAGCGAAATAGCGAGCTCCGTCTGTTGGTACCTGCCACACTTTGCAGTACAGAACCCGAACAAACCAGGGAAGCAGCGATTGGTTTTCGACGCAGCAGCCAAGAGCCGGGGTGTCAGCCTCAATGATCATCTGCTAGAGGGTCCCGACCTGTTGATGTCGCTGCCTGGTATCCTGTTCCAGTTCCGGGAAGGAAGCGTAGCGGTTACAGCCGATATACAAGAAATGTTCCTGCAGGTTAAAATCCGTAAAGAAGATCAGCCAGCACAGCAGTTTCTGTGGAGAGGAGATGACCGGGAAATGCCGCCGCGTCATTTCAAGATGACAAGCATGATTTTCGGCGCCGCAAGCTCACCGTTCATGGCTCACTTCGTGCGAAATTACAACGCGAAAATACACGCGAAAACGCACCCTCTGGCCTACGAAGCGATGACCCGAAGTCATTATATGGATGACTTAGTGGCGAGCTATAAAGACACCCGGGAAGCCCGCCGTGCCATTACGGAACTGCAAACAGTACACGCAGCTGCGGGATTCACGTTGCGAGCGTGGAGCGCGAACGACGACGACGTGCTACGAGACGTACCGGAGGAGCTACGCGCATCTACGCCTACGCAACTCGGAGGAGAGAGCATTACCAACAAGATATTGGGGCTATTCTGGAATCCGGAGTTGGACGAACTCGGTTTTAATACGTCCATGAACCGGGTACCGGAAGAGGTACGCGCGCAGAACCGCGCGCCGACAAAGAGGGAAGCACTGAGCGCAGTAATGTCCATATATGATCCGCTCGGACTTCTTAGTAACTACACGATACGAGCGAAGATTGTATTACAAAGCTTATGGCGATTAAAAATATCGTGGGACGAACCGATTCCGGAAGCCGAACAAGAACTCTTCGCTACGTGGATGAAACAGCTGTGTGACATATCTCACCTGCGGTTAGAACGACAATACGCGCTGGGGGACTGCCACGGCTTGGAATTGCACGTACTATGCGATGCCAGCGAACAAGCGTACGCGGCGGTGGCATACTGGCGAATCGTCCGGCCCGATGGAAGTTACGGCCTGAGTCTTATAGCTGCAAAGTCAAAGGTAGCACCGAAGAGGACTCAGACCATACCACGACTCGAACTACAGGCGGCGGTCATCGGGGCGCGTTTAGCGGATACCATTAAAAGGGAACATCGCGTCGCGGCAACACGCACTATCTATTGGACGGACTCGACGACGGTGGTTCACTGGATTAGACGCGACGCGAAAAGATATACACCATACGTCGCACATCGCTTAGGCGAAATATCGGAGCTAAGTCAGAAGGAAGAATGGCGGTGGGTACCCACCCACGAGAACGCGGCGGACGACGCCACGAGGTTTGCAGGCACGCCGATCACAGCTGAAGACCGTTGGTTCCGTGGACCCGACTTCCTAAGGCTCCCGGAAAACCAGTGGCCGGTGGAAAAAACGGAAAACGAGAACGACAAAGAAGAGGAAGTGATACTGCACATTTCCGCCGACGCCGGGAACGACGAATGGATCCCCGACCCCGCGCGTTTCTCTAAATACGAAACGTTGGTTAGAGCCGCCGCGCGGGTACTAGCCTTTGTAGACATATGTCGGCGCCGAGCGACACGTGTGGAGATTCGGCACATAGACAACGCCGAGAGGGCGCTAGTACGTCGGGCCCAACGCGATAGTTTTCCGGAAGAGGTACAGCTATTGGAAAAAGGAATTAATATTTCGAAAAATAGTCGCCTGTACCGACTAGACCCCACGCTAGAGGGCGGCATACTGAAGATCCGGGGGAGAATCGGAGCGGCTGCGGTACCGGCGGAGATGAAACAACCCGTCATCTTGGACGGGCGCCACCGGATCACCCGACTCCTTATACACCGGGAACACTGCGCCGCGGGTCACGCCAATAGGGAACGCGTAACGAACGACATAAGACAAAGATACTGGGTACTACACCTACGACCCACGGTACGCACTATAGAAAGGGAGTGCGCCCTGTGCCTGCGGAGAAAAGCGCGACCGCAAGTACCGGTGACCGGCGATCTACCTCGCGAGCGGCTGGAACCATTCAAGCGACCCTTCAGCTACTGTGGGACAGACTATTTCGGTCCCATGGTGGTGAAAATCGGACGCCGCCGCGAGAAGAGATGGGGCGCACTCTTCACGTGCCTCACCACACGCGCAGTGCATTTAGAGGTGGTGCCATCGCTGTCCGCGAGCTCGGCGATAATGGCGTTGCGACGGATGGCGGCCCGGCGAGGATGGCCGCGCACGATGTATTCCGACAACGCCACGAACTTCCGAGGAGCGGACAAGGAGCTACGCGCCGCCTACGAGGAATGGGCCCCTGCACTGCGCGACGAGGGGCTGCTGCACCGGATGGAGTGGCGCTACATACCACCGGGTGCGCCGAACCAAGGCGGGGCGTGGGAACGGATGGTGCGGTCAGTCAAGGCCGCATTGACCGCCACGCTCTACGAAAAGGCGCCCAGCGAGGAAGTGCTATATACACTGCTGACCGAGGCGGAGTATTCCATCAACGCCCGGCCGCTAACGCACGTCAGCGTGGATCCGAACGATCCCGAGGCGCTGACACCCAACCACTTCCTCCTGGGGTCATCGACGGGCCTACCTGGCACGGGTGCGTGCGCGGAAGCAGACACAAGGACGTGGAGAACAAGCATGGCGCTCGCCGATCAATTTTGGCAGCGCTGGGTGCGAGAGTACCTTCCTACTCTGGTACCTCGAGGCGAGTCATCGGGCGGCGAGCGACGACTGCAAACCGGCGACATCGTCCTCGTTGTCGACCACACACTGCCGCGGAACGTGTGGCCTATGGGTGTCGTCGAGCGAGTCTACGAGGGTCCAGACGGCGGGGTACGAGTCGCCGACGTCCGCACCAGAACCGGCGTCTTTAAACGACCTGCGAGGAAGCTCGTCGTGATGAAGGCTACGCGAGCTACGCCGGGGGGAGGAACTGTTGTGGACGACGAGCGGCCTTAGGTTAAGAATTAGATTAAGAGTAAAATTAAGAATTAATAAATAAATAAGTACCAACGTAGATTAAGATAGAATAAGAATGTAAAACTGTCTCGCGGCTCTCCCGTCGGCAAACGCTCCGAGGCATTGATTAAGGGCCTAGGAGTGAGCGAGACAGAAACAGGAAGTGAGCGAGACAGTCGCGCTTCCCCGAAACTAACGGGACGGAAGTGAAAAGGTACCTGGTCGGCCAATATAAATACAGGGTCGACCGGCGCAAAATTTGTATTCAGCGGCCAACCATCTAGTAATAAACAAAATACGTCTAAGTCATATCGAAGAAGTTTCAATACAGTCCACTACAATTGACTTCCACAAGGTTTAATTGCATTATGATGATAGATTAAGCGTATTACGGGTAACAAGTACGTAAACGAAGTGTTCAAGTGCAATCTTTAACATTTTAATGTGTAGTTCCACGTGAGCGAAATCAACAACTTGCGAAAAATGATTAGATCATTAATTTATGTGTGCAGGGCATGAAAGTTGAGGTTCGCTTAAGTGATTATTTTTCTGGAATTGCTCATAATAAATAAATATCAAGCAATTATCAACTAAACTATGTATTGTATAATATCAATGTCCTTTTGAAACAAAATCATAATATATCATAGATTCTTTGAATTTTTCAATTATATTCCAGTTTAGTTCATAAGTAATACTTAGTTGGATTTTAGATACTTGATCAAATGTGGAAAATGAACTCTTGATTTGTAATGAAAAATATCTTTATGAAATAATAATTACCAAAATTATTATCTTAAGAGAATCGTCGTCATCGAGTCTGTATAATCGTATATACAAATATTTATACATAATTCCTAAATTTAAGTAAGTATATTCTGTTATTATGAAGTCGCACTATTATGCACGGCACTTTAATAATATACCCGATGTCTAAAAGCACGGGAAACATTTTACAATAAACAATGCACTGTGGGTATTGAAAGTATAATACACACGTAATTTAATGATTAACTTAAATTAACACTGCACTGTGACTAGATAAAATTACAAATACTTAAATATTGAATCCTTCCTATAACATTACATCTGGTTATAATTACACACAGAATACACCGGCTAAAGAAGAAAGCTCGTCAAAAATGTTCTACATTACATAAAATTTTATAGGTACACCATTTATTTCACGTCGTAAACTAATATCACGAAATGCGTATGCAAATTAAGCTTCTACCTACAATATATTCACTAAATTGTTAGAAATTAAGTACTTAGTAAGTGATGTAGGCAATTTTTCTAAAAATATGTAAAAAAATTTTTTTGTAGCGCATAACCTTGGAACATGCGAGTGCCTCCATCGAGTCGAGCAAAAATTATTGATTTTACGCATCAGGTTATATTCGCGGAACAAGGCTATAATAAACGAATCTAAAAACCTAAATGTAAAATAAAATATATGATAATATGTTTATTATCTATAAAATTCTATAACAAATTAAAAATACATTACATATTTAAGTAACGTAGGAGTAACCAAGGTAATTTATATAAAATTATAAAAATAATAGATTCAAGGGGCGTCAATATATTACTAGAGGCGTATTTTTTGACCCCCCTCTCCCCATGGTGAGATGTTGTGAGATTTTATTCAACCCATAATCTTTTGATCTAGTGCGCATGCATGCAGTAGGTAGGTAGTTCAGTAATCGATATCCTACTAAATAAATATTAAATATTGAATCTTAGATATTTTGTGTACGGTTTGGTCAGATTCTAGTTAAGAATCATGTTTTACTTAGGTAATTTAAAGTTTCTGACAGAAAAAAAATGCGTGATATTTGCATCCCCCTAAAGTGAGATCAGGTGAGATTCGGCTCGACTCCTCCCCCCTAAAACTACTTACGTAATTTATGGAGGCCTCCATGTTTTTAATCTTAAATAAATTCCGATATAAATTAATTTCAGTTGAAAATATCTTATTTGTTATGAACTTCGCCTTTTATTGACAAAGTTTTGCACAATGGTCTAAGATGGAATCGGCGCGAAACGTTGCAGTGGAATACCCTGTTACAATGCAATCAAAATCGTAAAGGTTGTCTTTTGTGAGCGAAGTGAAGTGGAACTTTACTTTTATTGGGCCGTAAAAGTCGTTTCTAGATGAAGCGGTAGTACTAACGACGACCGCTATTAATATCCAATTAGAGTTTTTTTACGTAATAAATCACGAGAAATCAATGCGACGTAAAACATTTAGATACTCCCGGAGTTAAGACGAGTAGGCGCGGATACGATAACGTAAATTGACCCGATCGGGCGCTGTTTCCGCGCGGTGTCGGTTTTTAGAGCTAATCAAAGGATTGCGCGTTCGTACTCGTGCGCATCGTTACGCCGATCACTCGGAGCGTTCGAGAGTATCTAAAGATCTAACCGTCGCGCGCGGGGCGAGATTCCGATTCGATGGAACGTGGAGGCTACGGTGCGTCAGCTTCGTGGGGATCGGGCGGGTGCTGCGGGATGTAGTTCCATCTCGCTCGCACCTCGGCGGGGGGCGAAGCGGGCGCGGCGGGCGCGGCGGCGCGTCTCGCTCGCACGACGGCCAGGTGCCGCTGGATGTAGTGCTCGTGCGGCGCGAGCGCGGCGGCGCGCGCCAGGCAGCGCTCGGCGGCGGCCAGCGCGCCGCGCTCCACGGCCACCACGCACAGGTTGTGCAGCGCCTGCACGTTGTCCGGGTCCAGCTCCAGGATGCGCCGGTAGCACTGGAAGCCGCGCGTTACGTATCAATCGTCGGAAGGCGGTTAACGATGTTATAAACTTTTCAAACGAGTTCAAAGTCAAAACTCACGAATAATGCTATATATGCAAGTAAATCAAATTTTAAATTTTATGCGCTTACTATATCTAACAATTTATGGAAAATAGAGCGAATTTAACGATTGATGTCATTAAATGCGAGCGGCAAAGTGAACAGTTAGTAGGTATTAAAGAAACGCATTTGACGGCCCGCGTCTAACGGTCCGTTCGGATCTAACGACGTCAGTCCATCGAATAACGATATCTGAAAGGCGACTCACGCTCTCGGCGGCGTCGAGGTCCTTGACGGAGTTGATGTAGATGTCGCCGAGCAGCACGAGCGCCTTGACGTGGTCGGGGTGGTGGCGCACGAGCTGCGTGAGGAAGGGCGCGGCCTCGAGCGGGCGGCGGCGGTCGGCCAGCAGCAGCGCCAGGTTGAACAGCGCCGAGCGGAAGTCCGGCTTGAGGTGCACGGCCGCGCGGAACCAGCGCTCGGCGCACTCCGCGTCGCCCTCGTCCATGCACACCATGCCCAGGTTGAAGTGAACGCGCTCGTTTGTTGCTGGAATGCGATTTCAAACGATAAGTTTTTTCGAGCGTAACGAGCTGACTTATGTACGTGTGAGACGGCCATCTCCGTATACCTACGTGAAATCGGTTAAGTACCTACTTATAAAAAAACTTAACGTAATTTGAATGAATTAGGTTGAATTTTACCAGACTAAAAGTAAAATCTAAGCACTTAAAATAAATTCTAATATATTAAAAACAGACGTGTAAATAAAACCAACATTAGGTATAGCTACCTACGATTTTAATTTGCGTTGGTAAAAAGATTGAGAAACACTGAATTACTCCGTAGCGCCTACCTAGTAGGTATTTCAATCGCTACATTAAAATTGTA
This sequence comes from Urbanus sp. 3 SS-2014, assembly GCA_018252035.1. Taxonomy (NCBI): domain Eukaryota; kingdom Metazoa; phylum Arthropoda; class Insecta; order Lepidoptera; family Hesperiidae; genus Urbanus; species Urbanus sp. 3 SS-2014. The sequence goes on from DWMA01000578.1 coordinate 9,834, forward strand.
AAAGTCTTAGGTAGGTAGATACTGTTCCGATTCGTAAAGTTTATTGTTGAAAATTGTTATTATTTGGTAGGTTTGGAAAATTGTTATTATAGGTAGGTACCTATATTATTAATTGATATTCATGTTTAGATAGGTACCTACCTAAAGAATATTGTACCTACCTACGTTGTAATAGGTATAAATACCTGCCAAAACCTGGTATTTATTGTCCATTTCCTTTTGATTGTATTAAATAATTCCTTGTCCTAAAACAAAAACCTATTGTGTACAAATTATACCTACCTATTTAATTGTATCGGCCTGAATGGCTTAATAAAATTTTATAATTCCGACAGAAGTTGTAGGTATCTAATAGTAGAGTCACCTTGGAGTTTAGGTGTTTTCCTAATACCTACACCTAAAAGTAGTACCTACATCACTAAATACATCTTACTTAGATCATCTATTCCTAAATTAGAATCAACTAGCTTTTTCCCGCGGCTTCGCACGCATCTACATATAGACCTTCCTCTTGAATCACTCTATCTATTAAAATAACCGCATCAAAATCCGTTGCGTAGTTTTAAAGATCTAAGCATATTATGTACATAGGGACAGCGGAAAGCGACTTTATTTTATACTATGTAGTGATTTAAAACGTGTGAAGCCGCGGGAAAAAGCTAGTTAGACTATAAGTAACAAAAAAAGGCATGTCAGCATTGACTTATTGCCGCAACCCTTTTATATGTCCCATTGCTGGGCACGGGTCTTCTCCCACAACTGAGAGAGGCTTGGAGCATACTCCACCACGCTGCTCCAGT
>DWMA01000579.1:0-10630 GCA_018252035.1 Urbanus sp. 3 SS-2014
AACGGAAATTTAAACTCATCATTCAAATTTCCGCCTCGCTGGGAATCGAATCCAGGACCCTCGGATTAGCGGTCCGGAGTGTTAACCATTGCGCCATCCGGGTCGTCAATAATATAATAATAAATAAGAAAAGTAATTTCACTTAAAGAAATAGTTACCTACTATACCATAACTTCAATTCACTAAAATGCTGGTAAGATTACATTTAGCTACACCTAAATCTAGAATAAGGTTGTAACACAACTTACAAACATCAATCGTAGGTATATGAAAACCGTACAAAAGTTACATTTGGTTCAGAAACTGTACAACGTAACAAACTTTCCCCTTACGTTAACGAAGAGGTCGGCGTAGCATTGTATGGGGTTGATGTTAGTTGCTCAAGGGGTCTGTTAGTAGACTGCATTACACGTACAACTTTAACACCTAAATGCCTTTGTAGTGAATAGAAAAAGTCAGAGAGGAAAAGAACTTTCCTTGATTTCTAACGTTCAGCAATTAAAAGTTTCTATAATAAAGAGTCGTTCGGTTAGTTGCTAAAATTGGAACATTTTATTTTGCTATTACTTACTTACTAAACAAATAAAATGTAAACAGACTAAAACGGAACTGGTTTGGAAATTTTAAATAAAAAAATGTTTACTTTAAATGATATTCTCATATATTAACATTACAAATGATTTGTGACGTGTGCTTATCGGCAATACATTACAAATCTCGATAACGTTTCCATTAAATAATGACTATGTGTATCTGTGTCATATGAATGGACCATTAGTTCATAAGTTTAGACGATGGATATTGATTAGTTACATTCGTTAGCAAATAACAATTGATATGATAATAATGAATATTACAAAATTTTCTACTTCTACTGGTCATTATTCCAAGTTCAGCTACAATACTCAGGGCATTACGATATTCTACGTCATCCGATCTCTGGTCATCATTCGAAAATTGTGGTTGTTTTTGAATGCCAATGGCTGTCACTGTAGTTTCCCCGCCATCTTTGTCTGCCTTGTACCAATGGCAAGTTCTAATACTTATTTTTGTTCTTTTCATCCGGCAAATCGGATCGACGGATAATATTGATACGTATAGACGCTCCAATTTAATGTATTTGTATACACAATGTTACTTCACGCGTCATTACACCGCTGGGATGAGTACAATGTGTTGCTGGACCATTAGCCCATCAGATTGGCACGGCGGTAATGATGAGATACGTTTCAATGTCGAATGGTACAATGTTGCTGATTTCAATGATCAACGCTATTTGATGATTAAAGCTATTGAGCGTGTATGTGAATGTCCTGACTCCTAACATGTGCACTTATACATATCTACATAAGTAGGTTGAAATGGCTACGTTTATCTGTGAGGGGTTAATGATATATATAATGAGGTATTTTTGGGATTATAACTGAATCAGATTGGTAAACTGTCAAGAACGGTAAACCTGAAGTCATGTCGACTTAATAAAGAAACTATCTTTTATGAGTATCTTCGCATAGACAAGTATGTATCTTAATCATAATCTAAAGATGATGAAGAGTAAATTATACAACAGGATATAATTACGTAATAACTATTCTCCGATAGGTTATTTTTTTGTTTTTTTTTTTACAAACAATACATCCGTAATGGTTAATACGTGATAAACGGCTAGTGGAACTATGAATATACTAGAATACTGAAATAGTTCACAGAAATCACGATTTACGCGCGGGCACTATAAGAACAAGGATAAACTGTTGGTTTAATGACATGATAATAATCAGCTACATTCATTACAATATGAATATCCGCATGGGCGTCTTTAATATCATCATGATTCCATTACTTTCAGGCATACTTTGTAGATGGCAATTGACTTACTGATACGGCGAACAATGTAGTCTTCAGGAGTGGCAAGGCTCTTGCGATCAGCATGAGAAAAACTATTGGTCTATATATTATTCAGTTTGTTACCGAATCAAATATGTCTACAGGTAGAGATCAATAACTATCATCATACTCGTTTGCTAGTTCAGTCTTTAAGTAAAGTTATTGCTACAGAAATTACAAAAAATAAATTCCTAACGAGACATGAAAAAAATGGCAATGTCTTTTTTTTCCATATTCTTCGAGTTTTCAGAAGATATGAACAGACATTATTTTATAGAAGTATATAAAAATAAAACTGTTTTCATAAAGGATTTCAAAGTCATATTAAAATTAATGTCCATCAGTTATTCAGACGTCCAGACCAGTAACATTACCTTTGGAGTGGCACATAACCCAACAGCACGAGGGCGCCTCATTGTCACTGATAAAAACGAAGACTTGTTCAATTTACCGTCTCTTAGTGGAGCGGTTCGTGAGTACACTCGAATGGAGAGGGGCCTTTGTTCAGTAGCGAATAATAATTGGCTGCTTTCGTTGATGTGAAGGTGAAGATATTCGAGGTATATTAGGAGTATTTAAGACCGCGTGAGACGTTTTAGAAGCAGAAACAACCTTCTGCCAAGCATGGGACTTCAATGAAGCAGATATTCAAGGTATAAGCATTTAAGAACACGTGGGAACAGTTTCAAAAAGACTACAACATTCTGCCAAGGAAAATAACTTATACGTAAAGAAAAAGTATTAAAGGTAAATTTATAACTGTTCGAAACTTCAGTAGAGGCTTCAGGAACAAAGATACAGGAGCCAAGGATAAGAATTAAATCAGGACGATAGTCAAGGTCAGTATAATCGATTATTAGTAAATGTTTAAACGTGAGAAGGTCTAAAACAGAAACCATCTTCAGCCAAGGATAACACTTCAATTCAATCCAATTCGATTGCACCTCACCAATCCAATCTTTTAGAGTCGTCCAGTTGCAACACACGGTTCTATCTCAGCGTGCAATTTCCACACTCATCTTGTTTGAGCGGAAACAATAACACAGTTCTGAGAGCTCTAACTCAGTGTTCGAGCTCCGGACGGGCTCGTCTCGCAGACAATGCCCGTGCACCTTCAAACTACTTCCGTCACACACTACAGAAGTGAAACTGAAACCATAGTAGACCATAGTAATGTTTTATACGTGAATGTATCTCCAACATAAACAGTATAATATCTTTTTATTCATGCTCGTAGACGGTTAAGCCAGCGTTTAAGCCATTGTATATCATTTCCCCGGTTTAGACATTGCTATAGTGTTTATAACGAAAGGAATATACGTCAAGTAGATTTATCTTTTGAAATTCTTAAAAGCTTCTTAAGTTTTTTAAGGAAGTCCGTTAAAATAATAACAAGAGACGTATGAAGTCTAATAAAAATATCATAGGACCTAGAAACTGTAACACCAATTAAAATAAAACACAAATATTTAAGACAAATATTTTTCAATCAATTTCTCTTTATTAGCATAACAACCTTACAAAGTGTCTATGTGAATTGGTTTAATGGAAACTGATGGAAACTAATAGTGAACAAACAAGCGTTCAGGTCACCTGATCAGTCTTCCACACTTACCACCACGACAATACTAATGCTGATAACATAACTATTGAATGATGTCATAAACTTTACAATTATATAAATAATCGAAAAAACAAAGTAAAAAATAAACAATACATGGGCACCGAAAGAGACGGAAGCAGCAAGGCGGTAATCAGTCCGTATGATTATGACGATACTGCTACCAATGGTTATCTGTCACTAACGAACTATAAGTCAAGAGTATCGTAAAAAGCTAATTTAAAATAATACATATTGACGATTAGAACGGCTGATATAAGCCAGTATACCTTATCACACCTTTAAATTCGGAACTTTACTGCGTGAACTACTACTACTAACACAAAAAGATTTGATGATGGTGCGAAATCACAATGAGTTACCAGAGTCGAATGCTATTAGATATAGCGTAATAAATAAACTTCAAATTATAAAAAAAAAACATGTAGACTGGATAAAGTAAGATAGATAGATAAAACATTTATTCCATAGCCTAAGACGCAATACAAGATAATTTATATTCTAAACATTGAACATAGAACGTACATACAAAAAACAAAAAAAAATAATGTTTAAATTGACAATGTTCAAGACTAAAGAAATATTATTCAAGTAAATATGCAGATAAAATTAGTATACTTCGAATTGTTAGCAGTCTGCGGTTAGCTCGATCAAATTCTAAGAGTAAACAATACACTATGTTATCCTTTATGACTATCGTAAATAGATGATACGACGAAGAATTTTACTGTCCACAACTCTGAGATAAGCGTCACGTGAATAGAGGGGACGCAATCAACGGATACCCAGACATCACGGGCAATTGGTGCTAAAATTTTATGAAGATCTCATAAATCTTAGTGTTGGGGTCATTAAGGGGATAACAACGAAATATTCGAGAGTATTCGATATATTTACAGAAACAATAGAATGAAATGCTTAGAGTGAAATATGCTTTGGAATATTTCGAAATCTAATTCCAGATAATTGGGCAGCGGTGAATATGTTTGTTTACGGATTTACCTATAAATTAACTAAGAGTAATAAATTAGTTCACTATGAAATATCTTAAACCAACCTATGTCGTAGAACGTATCGTAGAACAATTGATCTTTATAATATTGTGAAAATTATATCTCTGAAAGATATGTCAAGAAATGATTTGAAAAGATATTATATCAAGTCTACCAAATCTCACTGACTAGCTAGGTGGTGTATGGCGTAATCCTCAGTGGCAGCGCGAGAGCAAAATTTTGTATGGGCAAGATACATTTTTCGAGCCCGTGTGCCCATGCGCCGCCAGATTTGACTTCGAAAAAAAACGTAAACCTCCAGGGTACGAGGCCGTCCTAACCGCGAGGCCGTAGGCGGTCGCCCGCTTCGCCCACGCCGCCTATGCTAATCCTTTTCCCTCTGGGGGACCCGTGCCCAGTATTTAGACAGTATAGATTTTATGACGACGACGATAACATTAAAACCCTCAATATACTCATGTGTAATGGAATAATAAACATTCCTATAACTAAACGAGGAATTCAAGACTGCTCTAGATGAGTTCCGGGAGTTTGAAATTGCATTTATATTTGTCCGTATTTTGCATAAGAATCGTATAAAGAGTCCCTTAGCCAACAGTGTGACAATAAAAAGGGCTGATATGATGAAATAAAACCTTTACTTTCACTGAAAACTTACTCAAATATTCCTATTTGTGATAGGATATAAAAAGGTTTACTTCCGTTTCCTTCCCTTCGTATCAAATTCCCCTAGAGCCATTACCTAATGAATTCTATATCGATTTTGGTGCAAAATTAGACAAGGACAGTATTTTTGTGAAACTGACTGATTTAGAATACTTGTATAGTACTTTTGTATATAAAACATGAAAAAACAGAAGCAATATTTTTAATTCTTCAAATTCTATTCCACCTGTTTGAAATCTGTACAAATAATTGCAGAGACTGTTTGTTATTTTTAAATAACCGGATTTATACGCTGTTAATATTTGCATAATGAATCATCAGAGCCAAATTTACTTTAATTTAGTCAGCCGGTCTTAAACTGGCTGATATGATTATCACGTAAGGATATTGAAATTGAAACTCTTTTAAACACCGAACATTATATGTATACCATATAACCTGTGTTCCTTTGGGAAGTCGATTGAAAATAGATAAATAGGATGATACATATATCTACATCATATGAAGTGGAGTGGCAAGCAGATGATAGTAATTAATTGGATTTTGACATTGGATTGGATGATGATGTTATGGTAGGTAGGTACATAAAATAAAGCGTACATCTGCCAGCCGAAAGCTCCAACAAATATACATTATTCTCGTTACATGGCATTGTAATGAAATTATTGAACAGTTACAAATACAACACAAAACAACAACAATGATCTTAAACCTGATGTATTAGACAATAAGTTTGCAGACGCTACAGAATAAGAAACCTTATCCGATCTCGCAATACCCTAGATACGAGAATTATTTAATACCTTACAATATGTTTGTGGATGCTACGGAATAAGAAACCTCATCCCGCATCCGATCTCGCAGATCAGGGAACGAAGGCTTCCTAATCTACTTAGTATCGATTGTGACAGCATCCAGACTATACGTGAAGAACATGCTTTACGGCGAAGAAAGGATTGTTATTGGAGTGTTATTGGAAATTTAAGTGAATTAGATTTTACACTGTAAATGAGAGTGAAAATTTGTGAAGATTGGAGGGAAACTTATTTTAAGAGTAAACATTTTTTACATGGTACAGCAGTCGTATTGTAAAGGCAATAATATTAATAAATTAAGTCAGATAAACCAATAGATATACTCTTACAAATAAAGCAAAACAATGTTTGTATAAGCAAAAGTTGGAAGGGATTTCTACATAATCCTCTTGATCGTCCATAAAGAAATAGGCAAAGGCAGAACAGATCTGTCCTTTTTTGCTGGTCAACAGATTTTCTTTCTTTTTGGTTTGGTATCTTTTGACGAGCTCGAAAAAATTAGAAAACTTTTAGATAGAATTTCGACCACTGGACGAAATAATAAAGAGCATTTCATAAAGGTAGGTAAGGTTACCTATTACCTAAAAACCAGTTTTAATAACTTGTAACATTAACGATCTTTTATAGCAGCATTCCATGAACGTATTATTATGTTTCACAGCTTCATTCTTCGCGATTTATTGTTTACGTATTGTAGTAGCGCCTCCATGTACCAGCCTTGCACGGATTTTTAAAGTAGGGTACCCACATTTTTTTTTTTTTTTATGCGGGTATGATTATGAATACATGACATTTATCGCCTACCTCCACTTACACTTGTTTTCTTGGACGGTTCGCTCTGCAATTTTAAGTCATTCTGCGTTTCCGTGCTCAAGCCTTCGCACGTCTCCTCTTCTCGTATTAAGTGTCTCGGGTTTTTAACTTTTTTAAATCCAGTTTAAAGTTTTATTAAGAAATATGGGGAAGAAAAGGAAACTTGAAAAAACCGAAGAAGAAATTCAGCGAAAAATACAAAAATTGCAAAAGCAATTACAAAAACGAAGAAAGCCTCTAACATCTAGTTCGTCGGAAGATTTAAATAGTAAGTAAAATACTTATATACGGAAGTGTTATTTGAGATCATTTATAGTGATGCGTACTGCTAAATTTGGGCTGTTACTGTCACATATTGATCTTATTTTATACACGCACAAGTGATGCGAGGATACCGCACCTGGGTTACCTCTGTCACGTAACAAGTGATGCGTTACTGCCATACCTGGGCAGATACTGTCACATGTTTTATGCGTTCTAACGAACCATAATACTGCGCATTAGTGATGCGAGGATACCATACCCGGGTTACCTCTGTCACGTAAAATGACGCATACATCTAAAATCGTTACGATTTTACACATGTTCTAAATAGAACAATTCGTTGGTTCCAGGCTTGTCACAAGAACAACTGGGCGACGTCAACGCTTTAGCGCTACACTCAGAGTCTCCAGCACCGGCCGATAATACTGACAACCAGTATTATGCCCCCTCGCCAGATCCTGCCTCACCAGGTGGATGTTCTGAACGTGCAACGTCGCCACTTGCGCCCGCACGCCAGTCGCCTGCACCCGGCCCCACACCGGAGGTATTACAACCGGTAGCTGCCGAGGAGACTCTCGAGGAAGATATCCTGCAATTGCTAGGTGACGCTCCCAAGACCGATACCCCTATGGGTCCCCCTATTCATAGGGACATCGCTAACAGATGGCAGGATATTCTCGCCAAGGGCTTGGCCAAGGACGTAAAGGACAGCCTGGTAAAAAATTATTTGGTGCCCATAAATTGCGACCTTTTGTTATCACCGGCTCTCAACCTGGAAGTCAAGGCAGCCCTACAGGATACCTTAGTGAAGAGGGATTCGTCCCTTATGTATAAACAGAAGCAATTGGGTATTGCTTTATCGGCTTTGGCATCCGCCACTGAGCTTATCTTGTCTAACGAAACCTCTAAACAAAAGCTGTTAAAACCAATCAGCGATGCTTGTCGTATTTTATGTGACAGTCACTATTTAGAAACCAAAACCAGACGAAATTTTATAATTTCTTCTGTTAACAGCAAGGCTAGAGATGCATTGCTCGAAGCCCAAAGAGGAAAACTGTTATTTGGAGATAACGTTGCAGAAAAGCTCAAGGCTGCTAAAAATATACAACAGTCCGGTAATGCCTTGAAACAACCCCAAAGGCCCAAAATAAATAGGGCCAATTTTGCCTCAAAACCTGGTCCAAGCAAGGGTCGTTTAAACTTCACGCCCCAACACCGCAAGACGGACAACAAGCCGAGCGACACGAGCCGAGCGCCGCGCCACACGCAGCGAGCCCCGCCAGCCAGCAGCCGCCCGCGTCGCCCGTCACCGCCTCCTCGAGCCACAACTCATCGGCGATAAATAACCAGGTACAATATGCTGGTAGACTTCGATTATTTTATAAAAAATGGTCAGAACTAACTATGGACAAGTCCATCCTTTCATGGGTCAAAGGGTATAAAATACCGTTTAAATGTACACCATATCGCACCGATGATCCTAGTGTTTATCCTAAAACTTGTCAAGAAGCCCATGATTTTGAAAAATTCTATTAGAAACTTAATAGACATTGGCGCAATATCAAATTGCGATCATGAACTTGGAGAGTTCATTTCTAGTGTATTTTTAGTACCTAAACCGAATGGTGGCCAAAGATTTATATTAAATCTCAAATGTTTAAATAAGTTTGTTAAAACTCAACATTTTAAAATGGAGGATTATCGTACGGCATCAAAATTAATTACAAAAAATTGTTATATGGCGTCGATAGATTTAAAAGATGCATATTTTCTAATACCTATACATAAATCTTATAAAAAATACCTCCGATTTAAGTACAATAATATTCTCTATGAATTTAACTGTTTACCCTTCGGTTTATGCACTGCTCCATTTGTTTTCACCAAATTACTAAAACCAGTAATACAATTCCTTAGAACAAATGGTATGATATCTGTCATATATCTTGACGATATTTTTTGCGTCGGAAAAACATATTTAGACTGTGAAAATAACCTTAAACTTACCACTCAATTACTAAAAAACTTGGGATTCATATTAAATTATGAGAAAAGCTGCTTTGAGCCCCAGACTCGATGCAAGTTTTTAGGTTTCGAATTCGATTCAAATAACATGATATTAGAATTGCCTGATGTTAAAAAATCCAAAATAAAAAATTATATTATTAAATTTCTAAATACATATAAATGTAAACTTCGTGACTTTGCACGATTCGTGGGCCTACTAATATCTGCGTGCCCTGCAATTCAATATTCGTGGTTATATACTAAACGTTTTGAACAATTCAAATATTCTTGTTTAGTTACCAATCCTAGCTATGATCAAATTATAAAGCTACCAAAACGTTTAAAAACTGACATGATATGGTGGTTAGATCATATTGAACATGGTTTATTCCCTTTAGGATGCAATCAATACGATATAGAGATTTTTTCTGATGCATCATCCACAGGTTGGGGTGCTTATTCTACCACAAACGAATCCTTTGGTTATTGGAAAGATAACGAAAAATCGTTACATATAAACGAACTGGAACTAAAAGCAGCGTTTCTAGCACTTAAATGTTTAGCTAACAACATAAATTCTTCAAAAATATTGTTAAGAATTGATAATGTAACCGCAATTTCTTGCATAAATAAAATGGGCAGTATACAGTACGATCACTTGAATGTTATCACAAGAGAAATTTGGAAATGGTGTGAAGCGCGTAAAATATATTTATTTGCATCTTACATAAATACTAAAGATAATTATGAAGCAGATAGTTTGTCACGTAAAAAATTCCAAGATACCGAATGGGAGTTAAATAATTATGCGTTTAGAAAAATAACTTTTTCCTTTGGACTTCCTGAGGTAGATCTTTTTGCAAGTAGATGCAATACAAAATGCCCTACTTATGTAGCTTGGAAAAGTGACCCTGGCGCATGGGCTATCGATGCATTCACTATACCTTGGAAAAATAAATTATTCTACGCGTTTCCACCATTCTCATTAATTACAAAAATGTTGCAAAAAATTATTAATGACAAAGCCGACTGCATTGTAGTAGTACCATATTGGCCAACGCAACCCTGGTTCCCAGTGTTCCAAAAATTAATTTGCTCTCAGCCATTATATTTTGAACCTGATGTTAACCTGTTAACGTCTCCTTTCAGAACAATCCACAACTTACACCGCAGCCTGAGATTGGTTGCCGCGAAGCTTACCGGCAAACATTACTGAAAAAATGTTTGTCTCCTAGATCTGTGGAAGTCATGTTATCATCTTTGTCTGATTCAACATACAAACAGTATGACAGTTGCATAAAATCATGGTTCAATTATTGTAGTACATACAGTTATGATTGTAATTCAGTATCCGTTCCCATAATTATTCATTTTCTAACAACAGTTTTTGATAACGGTGCTGCATATGGTACTATTAATTCTTATAAATCTGCTTTATCATTGTTATTAGGTAATTCTGTTAATGATGTAAAAGCTCAGATAAATAAAAAAGGTAGATTACTCACCGCCTAGTATTTGAGTGAAGCCAGAAAAACTACGCTACT
>DWMA01000580.1:0-10629 GCA_018252035.1 Urbanus sp. 3 SS-2014
TGCTACCTCTGAGGACTGAGCTGGAACGCCTCGGATAAGTATGTCTCCCTAACCACACCCTTCAGACCAGAACACAGAATTGAATTGAATTCATCTAATGATAAATAACACCAGATCATAAATGATAACCATAGATAGGATTGTAATTCTTCTTAAAAGCGGTCACAGACAAAAAGCCTCTCTGTCTCTCTTGCCAAACTCTTCTAATCAGAATATAGCAGAACATATACTGTTATAATGTAGTAACAAGTAACACATATTGTATGGCTAACTATAGTTGTATATTGACGTGTGTGTCTGTTATACGTCTGGGAAATCTTAGAAAAAGATTATTATGTTTTACTGTTTTATTACAAAAAAAATTACGCCTTAACGGATAACAAGGAAAATTTGCTCGCCTCGAAGGATCAAAAGTACAATGAATTCTATGCGCTGGAAGGACCAAAAGTAATTCCTTTAGAGCGTTTCCTCCACGTACTCCGTTGATACATCCTCGTTATCTATTGTGTTAATATATCTATATTAATAAAACACATACTAAAATTGTATGTGTTAGAAATGTTATCATTTCAATAGAGATCAACGAACGCTTTTAAGTGTGTTACTCATACACGAAATACATTACGTGTCTTTGTAATGTTTATAATATAATATTACATATTATATCGATATCCATAATTTTCTTTAATGATAATAATTCATGTTCATCTATTAACGACGTTTTGTATAATGTTAAGCTTAAATTAGGCATTTTTTTCGACTCAGAATATAATTACAGGGAAAATAAAATTTAAGTTTTGATTCTGTGCGGTAATTGAAAAAAAATGGTTTTTGTCTATTACATCACCTTCAATCTACGTACATGTTTATTTTTGGAAACACTAACAAGGTAAAAACCTGCAAAAAGTTCTGTAGGAAAGTTTCCACGTTTGTGTTCAAGATTGCATATTTTAAGAATTGCGTTGATATTATTACATTCTTGATCATTGTTTTATGTATCCAGAAATCCAACCAAAGGGAAATGAAGACTGAGGTGGCCACAGTCGCCCTTGGACATGTTTAACCAACTCCAAAGCTTCTAACAGAATATTATTAACCCCTGTGAAAGCTGTCATAGATTACCTCTGAAGACTAATCGGTACGTCTCAGTTACGGATAGATACTCTTGTTCCACAAGTTACCTATTTAAAAAATGTACTTGTATTTTTTTTTGAATTTGTATTTTCTATACACATACACTTTGAAAATTGTTTGTACTGGATCGAGCTTCTAAAGCAGTGTTTCCCAAAGTGGGCGATAACGCTCCCCTGTGGGCGCTGGAAGCCTAGAGGGGGGCGGTAAGGGGCTCAGAAAAAATTGGGGGCGCTGATGTTCTTGAACCCATTGCCTCTTTTAAGAAATGGGGGACACTACAAAATAAATGATTGTCAAAGTGCTCGTTAGACGAAATAAATTTGGGAACCTCTGATATAAACCATAATTAGGATAATTATGGTTTATATCAGACAGTTTATACATTAATTTATTTAATATTTTTAAAATCAAATTTCTTAGTAAAATTGATTGCCTAATATTTATTAAATACCGTTTTTTTAATATTTGTTGACATTGATTTTTAGCAATCATAGATTGTAAACCTTGTAATTTAAATAAATTACATTTTTTTTTGAGTTAGTAAAAACCAAAAGATGTGTATATTTTTCAAGCAATGAATTATGTTTGACTCAATAGTAAAAAGTATAAAATCAAATAAATAAATAAAATTTAATTCCTATTTACCTCATTAACAGATTCAAAATGTAAATAATTGAATCTATAGATATGGTGACATTACTCCACACCCAGGTATGAATATGAATATGAGGTATAAACAACATTCATATGGTATACAAGCTGCAGGTAATCTACATCTAACTAGTAAAGTACCTCCTTCCTGCTATAGTAGTGCATTAGTTCAAAAGATATTCATTTTTTCTACCAACCACACCTATGTGATCAACCCTAATTAGATTTTCAATTTTATTAATTAGGGAACGGTAATTGGATTACTTAATGATGGTACTTACAGCTTAATAGTTATATTCTTGTTGTGTTTTATTACAAACTTTCTGTGTAATACTATGTTACTCAATTATCCTTGATTAAAATAAATCAATCATGAAGTAACCATCCAAAATCCATAGAATGTCCTTATATAAAATACTATTTTGATCAGTGATAGGTATTATATTAGAAATGCCAAGTCCAATAAATATATCTATTTACTTTCATAATCAGGGATCAAGAAATTACATCATATATTATGTTCTGTAAAATTTCCTTCAATTAATATATAAATAATATATTAAATTTTGTGTTCTTTTGTTCGGAGGCTTCATAAGGCCACTTATGTAGGCTTAGGGACCACACCTAGTAGTCATGGAGACTCAAGACTTGTAAGCATTGTCTTTGCTAATGTAAAAATTGTAATAATATTGCAACAAACCAATTGTGCCCAATTGGTATTTTTTTCCTATGAGATTTCAAAATAAATTACTTCTAGCTGTCTACTTCTATTTTTATTGTGCCTGTATTATTTATTCATTACAGTACATTGTTTCTCAGTCTAAAATGTATGTGTAATTTAGACTATTAATGAAGCCTTCCTGAACACACCCTTTTTAAACAAGTAGATATGTTTTTGGCACAATAAAAAAATGAATAAATAGATATGTTCTTTCCATGCACATTATTTGTAACACCCAGTAAATAGTATGTGTATCGTGGTCACTTTTTATAAAAAAAATATTATGTCAAGTGCCTTCAACTTACTTAGCTGTTTGGTCAACCTGGGAACCTTCTGATGTGGTAGCATTGCTCAGCAGTGTGGTTGACCACAAATTACATGTATTACATTTTTACAGATTGGTTTTAAAACAGCATTGCTAAGGTAATGCGAGCTGGTATTTGAACACTACACTCCACATACTGACTATGCAAATCTTCAGTTCCTAGTAAGCGGTAATTAAAATACACCAGGATAATTATAATAAATATATTACCCATAGAACTATGACAGGTACATGAAAGAATAAAAATTATTATCAATTCATTTTCGGTTCCCATATTATTGTTAGGACTTTGTACACTTAGATTTTCTCAGTGTATATTACAAATTATATTATTCCATCAGATACATTACAGAGGTTGGTGAGTTAAGACTTTTCTATCAGTAATTATTGATGAAATAAGGAAATGTTACATATTAATTGTATATTGCAATCATGTTTTATAATAAGTATCAAGGATTGTTTATTCCATCAAAATTATGGAGATACAAGAGGAAAAAATAAAAAGGTAATAAACTTTGACCCTAATTCTAATTGCAATCTAATTGTAATTGTAAATAATGTCTTAATTCCTGTTCACCTAATTTGCATATTTACTTTTGCAATATAAACATAATTTGTAAACAGGAACCACACTGTATGCATTAAGCACTTATGTTTTAGTAGAAAAGTCAATTTAGTTGACAGATATAGTATGCTTTCTGGATTACAGAGTAGAGTACCCACCTTTGAGCAGCGGCAGCGCCTGCAGCTCCACGTCTTGCGTGTTGCGGTACCGGGAGGAGCCCTGAGACTTCTTCGTCTTTTTCTTCAGTGATCGCTTGGCGAATGGATCAATTCTATCCACAAACGTTCCCGAAGACATTTTGCTAAATAGCATATAAAAGTATCCCAAATGACAATAGGTCGACAGCGATCAATGAGAAACTTGTTTTGATTCCGATAGAGTCATGATCCAGCTCAGTCGGTGAGACGAACGCGCACTTCTCGTAAGGTCGCAGCAAAATATTACAGCCTAAACAAACATTCCTTCGTCACTCATGACGGTAATGGAGTGGTCACACTCAGGCCATTCTTTATACACTTCAAGATTCCACAACAGTTACGTAATTTTACGACGACTTTATCACTAAAATGACACAATAATAAAACAGAACAATTCCATTCACAAAATCGGTTTCAGTTTCTGAGGCGTGTCACGAATACCAGAAGGCAGAAGTCGCATATACATACAAGCCTCGTGTAATATCAGCCGGTCATTCGATGACAATATAATTTTCCGACAATTAGAGGCGAAATAGTTTTAGATTTACTTGTAATAACACGTAAATTTGCGAAACGAAATCGTATTTGTCCGTCTTAGATGTACACGGAAACTAAAGGCGATGACACAGAGCAAATTTTCAACACCAAAAATCTATCACCGTATTCTCGCCATCGCTCACCATCCGTTTCGATTCAGACAGTGAAACGAGACGCATTTTATCGCGATGCACGAAATTATTTCAAAGGGTTGCACTTTCACAACAATGATTATATATTTTTGCGACTTTTTCTTCTACGACAAACGATCAATTTACAAAAGCTATCGAGTTAAAAGATATCATCACTGGTTTTGCTGCGAAAACGCCAGCACTCAAAAGTACCTATTTCTGAAAATAGATGGAGATATAAAAATGTTCAGAGAGATCGTTTATGTACTTTTTATTTTACAACACATTATATATGTAGATAAAGTAAATAAGGAAAAAATATAAAATAAAACAAATTTGTTCACGGAAATTTAAATTTGCAATGCAAACGCTATATATACATAAAATATTATTGGAAATATCCTACGTTTCAGAAGCGGAAGGAGTGAATTTGTATCTTCACCGATGCTATGGACGCGTTCCTGATAAATAAAATTGAAGATACAATTTTTTTCATAGACAATAGTAAAATCCAGCTAAAAAATCTAAAAATTATTAAAATAACAACGAGTAATAGTATTAAATTAGTAAGTAAAAATATTGAGGATTACAATAATCTAACGGAGTATACAGAAATTATTTAATAAAATGAGTATGTAGGCAAACAACTAGTGAAAGAGAAATAATATTTTAATGAAATATACACTGTACAATTATACTTATTCATAATAATATGATACATATATTTTAATATAATTCTAATTTATATTAAAATAAATTTATTGTAAAAGTATTGTAATGCGTAAAATATTTTATCTGTATTACATAACAAACAAGTTAAGCTTGAATGAATGAATGAATTGTTATCTGTATTTCTGTACTCAGAGTAGATACGTCGGGAAAGTAGCTTTCTAAATTTTTTGGCGTCTTTTCGTCTTCAAAACAATAAATATTGAATGCTTTAGAATATCAGTTCGTCTCCTATCCCAAATTACTCCGTTTGTTGTAAGGCAGAATATACTCAGCAAGTATCCGTTAGTAGAAGACTAATTAGAAAGCAACATGGAAGCACTGCTGACAGTTCCGCCATGAATGCAAAATAAATAGAAATTGTGGAGGTTTTGATTTAACATATTCGGATCCGTGTTTGTGATGTACGAGCTTATATTCCTGTGTGATAAAAAGAGTTCACCCATAATGTGATGTTAATATCTTCATAACAGTGAAAATAAGGCTAAAGGGCACGACTACGCAATGTAAGAAATTCATTCTAATTGTACTAATTATGCGATATTTGTAATAAATGTACAAATAATGTCTAATAATTTATCTGCAGTCGCATCTATAATGATATATTACTACGTTGTTATATACAACTTCCATTAAATCCATTAAATGGTCTTAAAAAACGTACGTTAATATCGTACCATAGTTATACATTATTCATTTAAAATTGTTTGTTTTTTTCGTATTGCTTATATTATATTTCAGTTTAATAAGGACAAAATTCCAGTAAACGCAAATAGTTAACTAGATTTACGTTTTAATACAGTTTTTATTTCACTTAATAGATAGATAATAATTAATAACATAAGTTATTTATTGTTACAGACGCTGGAAGTCATTCGGTTGACGCTAGAAACTTCACGATGTTGAGAGGGGGGCGTGGTGGCCGTCACAGTCCGGAGCTGTACCCCCACACACTAAAGTGCTCTAACGCCAGTGACACAAGCTCTGCTTACAGCGGGAGTGACACCATGACTTCGGTTCATAGCTCTTTAGACATGGACATGGAGGTTGACCTGTCTGGGCTTCTGGAATCAATCGTCGATTCTGATGAAGAAGAGGATTTGGAAGAGAGCATGGACAGCTTCACAGTACGTGATGCTGTCCGAGAATGTCTGGAGAAGGACCCAAGTGAGAGAACTGATGAAGATATTGAAATACTTTTGGAATTCACGCAGCATTTAAAAGCATTTACTAACATGACTCTGACTGTACGCAGAGCTCTGTGCGCTGTTATGGTTTTTGCAGTTGTTGAAAAGGCTGGAACAGTTGTTATGAATGATGGTGAGGAACATGACTCATGGTCGGTACTTGTTAATGGACAGGTTGGAATTGAGCATCAAAATGGTGAAATTGAGCACCTCAATGTTGGAGATAGCTTTGGCATGGCTGAGGCTACACTTGAAAAACTGTATCACAGAGGAGTTATGACAACCAGATGTGATGACTGCCAGTTCGTTTGCATCACACAATCAGATTATTATAGAATTTTGCATCAAGGTGAAGAGAATATCAGACGACATGAGAATGAAAATGGAGTTGTTGTTTTAGTCACAGAATTCAGGGGGGCAGCGGGGGAATCAGGTCACCAACAAGGGCATGTTGTCATAAGAGGAACACCTGAGCATTTAATGCTCCAACTTGTAGAAGACAATTCCAGAGATTCCACATATGTTGAAGATTTTCTACTGACTCATAGAACATTTATTGAAAGTCCTCTAGTTGTGGCAAAACAACTACTTGGCTGGTTCTCTGAACCATCTGTAAGAGATAAAGTAACTAGAGTGGTACTACTTTGGGTCAATAATCATTTTACAGATTTTGAAACAGATCCAACTATGTTGGAGTTCTTAGAAAATTTTGAGACAGTTTTGGAGCGTGAAAAGATGGAAAGCCAACTGAGACTATTAAATATTGCCTGTTCTGCAAAAGCAAGAACTAGGAGTGTTATATTATCCCGCTCCTCGAGAGATGAGCCTCTCAATTTTACCATTTTGGGTGGATATGAAAGAGGGTATGGTATTTATGTACTCAAAGTTGAAAAGCACTCTAAGGCTGAAGAAGCTGGATTAAAAAGAGGCGATCAAGTTCTAGAAATTAATGGCCAGTCATTTCAACATGTTAGTCATGCAAAGGCGATGGAAATAATCACAGGATCCACACATTTAAGCATCACAGTCAAAAGCAATTTATTGGCATTTAAACAAATGCTTTTAATGCCAGAAAATTCTCCCAGACAAAGAGGATGTGCTAATATGGTTCGTTGGCAGACTGACCCACGGGCACGTTTGTCCACAGCAGAACTCACTGATGATCCCATTACTTTGACATCAGTAATTCAATCTCCCACCAAGAAACCTCAACCTTTAAACACTAAGAAAGAACCTCAAAAGGGTTTTAAATATACATTAGGTCATAAGAGACTCCAAAAAGCTTTAATGAACCTAATTCCTAAGAACACAATCACAGATGGCATCCACGCGGATGACAGTATCCTCTCAAAATCAGATTCCCTTAACAAAGCAAATACCAGTACCTCATTTTACAATTCACACAGCAATCCTGATTTAATATCAATATGCTATGATGAATACCAATCTTCTGATTATCCTGAACATGTTCTGAAAGTTTACAGGGCTGATCAGACTTGCAAATATTTACTAGTTCACAAAGAGACAACAGCCAGAGAAGTAGTAATGCTTACTTTACGGGAATTTGGCATTACAGAGCCTAGTTCTCATTTTTCCTTGTGTGAAGTATCTGTATCTCAAGGAGGAATCATCAAGCAACACCGTTTGCCGGATCAATTGCAAAATCTTGCAGAACGTATTGGTCTTAGTTCACGATATTATCTAAAAACGAATGAGATTAGTGAAACATTGGTAACTGATGAAATGGCACCTGATCTACTCGGAGAGAGTGTTGTCCATTTTTTGCAACTCAATGCTGTAGAAGTTGCTGTTCAGTTGACTCTGCAAGATTTTTGCATATTCCGACAAATCGAGAGCACAGAGTACGTAGATGACTTATTCGAACTGAAAAGCAGATATGGCACACCTATGTTATCACAATTTGCTGGACTTGTGAACAAAGAAATGTTCTGGGTAGTCACTGAAGTTGTCAATGAACAAAATATAGTTCGACGTTCGAAAATAATAAAACAGTTCATCAAAGTTGCACGACATTGTAAAGAATGCAAAAACTTCAATTCCATGTTTGCTATAACTTCTGGATTGGGACATGGTGCCGTATCCAGATTAAGAATGACCTGGGAAAAACTGCCTACCAAATATGTAAAACTATTTTCGGACTTACAAATGCTAATGGATCCATCAAGAAATATGTCTAAATATCGACAGTTGGTGACAACTGAGCAAGGACGATCGCCAGTAATTCCCTTTTATCCAGTTGTAAGAAAAGATCTTACATTTATTCATCTTGGAAATGACACCAAAGTCGAAGGAATGGTTAATTTCGAGAAATTACGAATGATTGCCAAGGAGGTACGGACTCTAACAAACATGTGTAGTTCCCCATACGATCTCTTAACTTTGTTGGAATTAGGAAAGCAACCTCCTTCTAATGCTATGGTAGCTTTAAATCAACTTAACACTGGAGTGCAACAAGGTCAAGTTACTGTAAAAAGACGAAAAAAATCTGCCAATGTTCCTAATCATAAGAAAATGTTTGAGGAAGCACAAATGGTTCGACGTGTTAAAGCTTATCTAAATCGAATGCATGTGGAAACTGACGAAGAGCGCCTGCATGCAATGTCGCTAGAATGCGAGGGTTCAGTACCTGCTCCGACTATGACGCGTCGACGACATCCCTCGCCCTCATTGTCTACCACCAGTAGCGCCTCGTCGGCTAGTGAAAGTAAAAAGAGTTTCGCGGGAAATAAATTTGGCGCTGCCTCGCCACAAGCCGTTAGAAAGCTCTTAGCGTTATCAGAGCCAGCTAAGACAAGACCTCATCAGCCTAGACCACCGCCATCTGGACCTTCCCCTTGCTCTCATAGACGCGACGGAACCGGTCCAGGCATTTGCTGCTCTCGTGCAGCTCATGAGAGGTCTCATTCCGATACACCTACTCCTATGCCAGTGGACTTGTCGGCTGAAAGCAGCAGTGTGACGTCGTTAATTAACTTGCCATTACGGAAGACTGGATCGGCGACTTCGAGCGACAGTGGTCACGGTTCTTGCACGACGACCAATAGTGTGCGACCGGTGCCGCCTCCGAGAATGCCACAAGCACCTTACACACTTGTTTCCCAAGTAGCACGCTTAGAACGACTTAGCCGTGCACATTCCCATGAAGGAGTAACCGGCAACGTACGGACATACGATTATTACCACGATGCGCCCGACGACGAAGACGACGATCAACAGGTGTCAGCCGTTTGAAATTTTAATACTCTAATTGATTAGATGTCTATTCATATAGTTCATTTTGTAATCTCACTTGACGAATAGAGAGCACGAGTTATATACAATTTTTTCTTATAATTATTATCGATATCTTGTATGTAACCCTTTTGATTAAGTTTAAAGACTGTATTATTTTAAAGTTAAGAACATGTCCTAGTGTTACATAGTGTAAAATTACATGTAAGTCATGCCTCTTATTATAATTATTATTATTACTAAATATAACGTGACCCACCAGTTTCCAGTTATATCTAGAGATGTTTGATGTACCAATTATGGGTGATTTGTGTATACTCACCTCTGGTATTTTCTACATTCCGTTTTTTGTATATTATTTTTATAATTGCGATTATTTATAATATGCAACTTAGACCAAATAATAATTAATGTACCTTTTAATATTTACGATTCAGATTGTTTTTTTATTATTTTAATTAATTGTATAATTTAGTAATTTTGGTAGCTTTGTGGACCAATAATAAGTTGGAATATTAAGTCTTATGGTAGCCGTTTGAAATATGTTTATATTATGATTTTAATTATTCTAATTGTATATAATAAAACTAATAATTTGGTACTTCACCCATTGTTTATTTAAAGTCACATTTGGTACCTATGTTTACAATGACAATTGAATATTAATATAATTCACAAATTTATTCTTGTCAGAGGTTTTGTAAATCTCATTAGCTAATATAAAACATTACTATAAAATATTTGTATTATTATTACCGGAAAACCAAGGGTCAATATAGACATGTTTTTCATATCACATTCTGCATGCTTCCTTATGTTATATTCAGTGGGAAAACAACTACATTTCTCTCCCCTTGCAGTCTCTTAGTAGTTTATTCGTCATTTATGTATGTTTCACCCGCGTTAAATAAAAAGACATACATATTAAAACATAAGTGATACCCAGCGCTCCCCGAAAGCCCGCTCTATTGAATTTTTCGGAAATCAAAGTAGCCGATGTTACGCCTTAGACCTTCAGGTATCTTCCAGTGAAAGTCCCGTTAAAGTCGGTCCAGCCGTTTAGAAGATTACCTTAGCCACACAGACAGACAAAAAATTTTAATTGCATTTTTGTTATAGCTATAGTGTATACTATCATACCGGGATCTCTCTCCAGCGGCCATTGTTGGAGCTATGGTTCAGCGTAGCGAAGCCTGGGAC
>DWMA01000581.1:0-10627 GCA_018252035.1 Urbanus sp. 3 SS-2014
TTTCCGTTCTTAGTCTGGGAGTGTGTCCTTGTCTTGTGTGTCATCCATGGCCCCCACGACACAGGGCATCCTAGTGTGGAGCTATGAGTGTGCAACAAAGAGCAGCTTTTGTATTTTCCTGTTCATTATTTGTTCTAATATTATTTATAATGTTTTTCTATTTGTTTCAGTGGAGAGAAACGTCTAGGAGATGACAGCAAGGAAATAGATGATCTTATCGAGGCTCATTCTGATAAGAAGAAAAAGAAAAAGAAGCATAACAGAAACCAGGTGTAATAAACATTATTTAACATAATTAGCGTTTTAATTCTGATTGAATACTATCCAAATTACATTACAGTTCTTATGAATCTCAAATCTAGAAATCTAGAAAGGGATTATTGGAGTTATCTGCTAATATTTTAATTTGATATTTAAATAGAGGCGCATATAGTTAAGTACCAAAGCTAACATAGAACGCAATTTCTTTTTAAATAGTGGAAAGGTTTTACATGTTTTAAACTATTTAATGCCAGTTTTAGTTTTTTTTTTGTTGCTTAAATTGATAAGATAATCTTTGTTCAGAATTATTGATTCTTACACCTAACGGGTTATAGACTTGATAATCAAAGAAAACAACGAGTTCAATAATAATTTCTATAATTATTGTAATATAAAAAAGTGTTGGTAGTTATTCAACCCTTGGAATAGACAATAGATATTTCCTCTTAAACATAACAAATATGGGTGACGGCGGGCGGTCGCGAGTAAAAAAATATGAATTTGTGTCGCCGCGAGCGCCGCTCCATACCGCCTTTACAATATAATGTGATCTAAGAAAAATAATATTCTCGTCTAACGCCCTCTGTCGAGCGCGTGGTAAACAATTTTATACTATAATTAGTTTGTCACTTAGTTTAACATACATGCACTACTCGTTACAAAAGGAGAAGGCTGGACTTCGGAGCGATGGAAACAGATGTTGAGTTGAGACATTGACTTCGTTCCAAATCCAGCCACATTAACACTATAACTACATCAATAAAACATTCACTACAAAACAAAATATTTAGAATCTCGTTCCTGAGTTCCCGTCATCAACGATACCATGACTTAATACGGCTTTATACACTATTTCTCACTTTCTTAACAGGATACTTTTAAAATAACAAATCCTTATATTATCTAAAGCGATCATTAGAGTTATAAATATAAATAAAATACGTAGTAGGTACTATTTATACAAGATTGTCTAAGAAAAGTATCCTGTAGCGATTTTGTAGCTATTCGGCCTCAGGATTAGGTTGGTGTTCTACGCGCAGAGACATAGTTGTAAGCGAACAAGAGGAACAGTTTTGGAGAAGCACTGAGAAGATCTGCGACTTGGCACTTTGTCTTAACGCTAAAAAAGGAGATTTACAGCCAACGTAATGGAGATAAATTAGTACCAAATAATTAAAGCCCGTAGAAGTTCGAAGATTTTGTATCTAATTATAATAGAAAGACAATTTAGCATAAAACATCACTTACAAGCTTCAGCTAAACAAAACGTCACGAACATCGATCACATAATTATTTTAAATACTAAATATAAATCGTTTCTACGTCACATGATATTATAAAATATATATTATTATATTAGAACGCTGAGGATTTGAAGTTATTGTGATTACGTGAAGCAGTTTACAGCGTCAGGTGACTAAAGAGGACGAAGGTACCTACGCTTTACATCTTAATATACTCAATACACAAAGCAAATCCACTAGACCTTATTGCCACTCATAAGTTATTGCTACGACATATACATACCGATCTACATTATAATGTAAGTATAATCGATAAATAATCATATACAACATAAAAAAGTATTGTTTAAACATTATTGCGTTTTGTATAACTCAGAAGGGGTTCCCAGTTATGTTTTAGTACACAATGGACCACGGTGGTCAAATATTTCCTGACTATCGTCCGAAGTAACCTGCGTACAGTGGCGTAGCTATCGCGGGGAAAGGTGGGGCCCCCGAGCTCAGGGGGCCCTCTCGGACTATGACTTACACATAGACTATAAATTGAACTAGTCAAAACTTCTCACATATACGGAATATAAATAAAGTAGATTCCAGGAACATGAAATGAAAATGGCAACTTACTGAAAAAAACAGTAATATTCCCAAGTCTCCAACATTTATTTGACACTTGGTAATCACTTATTTGGTTTTTAATGGAGTCGACTGTATTATGACAAATCGTACTCTACATCGAATTCAGAACACGACGAATACGGAACAAATGATTTTAAATAGCTTATTTGGGGCCCTAGTTTATTTTTTGCTCCGGGGCCCTTGGTTACCTAGCTACGCCACTGCCTGCGTACCACACATTTTACATAAGAAGAAAGATTCAAAGCAGCAAGATTAAGCCAAGAATTATGAAATAATATTCATTAGCGTGCTTTTACTTTACAGACTCTTGTAATGTTTTACAAAAGCACGCCAATGTATAGTTAATGGTGTAGAAAGTGGCACGTTGTGTACTATGACGTCATGATATTACGTCTTTATGTATAACACGTGCATAGTGTACAGTGCAAGAGATTAACATGAATAATGAAGTCATTTCGCGACCATTAAGGTTCCAATGATATCAGAGGCTGTCCATCTCACTAAGGCACAATATTTTTTTAATATCCGTTCTGAACTTCATATAAGTCTAAAATAAATGAATTCAATTCCCCGCCTTAAAACCATGAGGTAATCGCTCTAGCCGTTACCTACTTAATTTAAAATTATTTCGACAACACGCACAAAAATCCTTATGAACTACAAATATTTACTGTGATCAACACGAAATATTCAAAAATATTATATGTATAGCTTAAAATACCTTGCCTCCTATTTATCAAACGTAACTAAGCAAAATCGCTATTCGTTATAATATTGAAGCCTTAGAATACTATTGACTGGTAACACGTTAAAAATTCTTAATAAGCCACTAATTATTAGAGTTATATGCCTTGCAATATGCTTGGTTTGAATTAATACTCAAATTTTGGTCCTTTTTAGTTGGTTTGTCGAGTCGCCGTTTGAGTATTCAATAGTTTCTAGACTCGATACTTTGGCAAGTGTAAGTAACGGATTTAGGCAGAAATATGTGTATTTCTGCTATTGCTGATATATTGTCCTAAGTGTCATACTGAGTTACTGACGTAGGGGAATACATGTAGAACTCTAAGTGTTACTTGGAATGGCGACTACTACATTACAAACACTAGTGTTGACCTAAGACTGAAAAATGTAATAAAAACACAATAATCTTTACAATCAGAGGCTTTTAGTGTTGCACTTAAAGGGTGAATTCCGCTATTAAAGATTCAGTAATTCAATAAAATTTTAAATATCCTTTTTAACACATTTTATTATTTATTTATGTAAAGATGATCATAAAATTAATTTATCTGTCCAGTTTTAATTAAATCTTAAATGTACATATTTTCCATACTTAACAATGTTATTCTTTCATTAGTAAAGTAGGTATTCAAAGATAAACTATAATAATTTAAATAAAGATTCAAACCAAGCATAAGAACAGGTAAAAGAGCATTCTCACAGGCCAATGTTTAAACCAAGATAAATATTTCAATAGATATTTTTAAATATTTTCTTGGTCTTGGAGTAGTCTGACTATAATGGGTGAATATTTCAATTAGTCTTTTTGCAAATAAATGTGATCTGTTAGCTTAACCTTTGTAAAAACTTTAAGCCTTAGCGTTTTAAGCACGCGCATATTCCGTGTGGTTTATTTATCGTAAGCGTAACGAAAAAATATTAACTTTTTAAATTAAATGAATTACACTACCCAACATATATTAATAACCGATTACCGATACATTGTCAATAGCAAATTAAATAGATAACATATTATGTTATTTCAATAATTGTGAAAGTAAATACATAGTTTCAGTTCATTTGGCATAACCAAAGAAACAGGGAGTTCTCACAGATCTTACATTACCTAAATCATCGTAAAGTGTAAAATCAAATTGCTTTAAACATTCGCCTGGTTAATGATCCATAACATCCAAAAACTTTTGCTAACATTTATTGAAGGCTCGATGATCATCCAATTCGTCTACAAGCCATGAATAGACAAAAATGAGGTTGTTTTGTATTGCTATATGTTATTCTCTAACTTAATATTGCACCGATTAACATTTATCACCACACTTACCGTACGATAAGCTGTAGATTCATATTACATATGGGTCACCCTATTAGGGTGTTTTTGTTGTGTTCTTTAGACGAAGACAGTTTTTTTAACATTTCTCGGGTTAATATGATACTATTTGGCAAAGAATAACTGTTAAATATTTATTGCAGTTACAGATGAATCCTCCAAGTTTCATCGTACGTTAAATGTGGCTAAGAGTTACGCTACAGTATTTGCTAAATAATTTTATATAAATAATTAGTATCATAATATTTGCTTCTTGGTGTTATCATTGTACAAAATATTGCTGCGAGAGAACTGCGGATATACTATACTTATCTATCGTATACGAAAGCGCTTTGCGAACTTGAAGTTTTCACACTACACGATGCATGTAAAAATTAAGTTAATTTTGTTACATTTATTAACGAAAGCGCCTGAGTGTATTTATCGGCAATTTTTGTTGAATTTGGGAAGACGCCTGCGTAAATTTATTAGTTAAATTTATTTTGTGCGTGTATTCTTATGTTCATTTTATTTCGTGTAGCGTGAAAACTAAGGCCGCGGTCAGATTCCATGCGATGCGAGGCAATACTAACCTAGAGACTCACTTCGTCGGCAGTGTCGTTTCTTTCAACATTACATGGGCATTTACCCAACTTTCAGGTACTCACTTGCATGTTGCTGTTGTACTACGAGTGTTAATTTTACACATTTTTACATCTTATACACTATTCAATAGCATTCGATTATCGCCTCGCATTTCTATTAGCTGTTGGTCTGACCGTGACCTAAGGCAGCGTCTGTACGGTCCTACGAATAATTAGCTTCGGATAGAACCGTATAAACACAGAGCTTGCAGCGATCAATATAAAATATCGACATCGACACACAGACCTACTTTATTAATAATTTTACATTTATATTAATATAATCCGACTGTACTAATTGATTCTGGTATTGGTAATAAGAATTGCGTGTCTATTAATTCAGTACTTGTTGTGTAAATAATACCTATAATGTGCTAGATGGGCCAGATGTTTTCTCATTAGTTACTACCGCCATATTAGATGAGCTACTTCACAGAAGATTTGAATGTCTTCAATATTTCCAATCACAGCTAGTATTTAGCTGTGCAATGACATGATTTATTTCTTATCATCAGTAAGATTTATTACTATTTATATTATATACTGTACCATATTGTATCTTTGCAACTATGCAATTTTGAAGTAATTTATCAAAATTCACCGCGGTAACTTCGTGTTATTTAGTTTGTCTGGTAATTTTAAAATAACAAATTAAAGACTTAATAAATGTGTAATTGCCAAATGTACTGGTACAAGTACAATTGTGAAGGTACAGTCGGAGAGATTATTAGATATGTAAAAGCAATTTTGTATTAAAATGATGTAACATTTTAAACTATTTCATTTTTAACACAACAGTACTGAATTTACAATAATTATAACTACTCTAATACGGCTCTTTTAAGCTATAAGGCAATCAATGAACAATATTAAGTTACTTTTAATCTTATTGCGTTGTTGCTATTACTTCTAGGCATTTATTGCTTTTAAAACTAAAAGTGCTAACTTAACACTCGCTGCTGAGATATGAGATTTTAGTAAACCTGTTATGAAAGCATTGCAGGGTTAAAGGTTAAGGTGATAAATTCGGTCAAGGTCAAGGATTACATTATTAGAATCATCCTTAGCCATTAGATAATTAAATTATCATTAATTACCTATAAACGGAGTTAACTATAAGTTTATGGAATAAATATTTTCTTTCTTTCTTTCTTTCAAACGTAGTAGCTGAGGCTTACGTGCAATGATGCAAATGTAGTGGCGAAAATATGTACCATTGAGTTGTTTTTATAAGATTGTGGTAGCATGCTCACATCAGGTCACGGGCCCCCATGGTCTTCGTAACCTACTTCATAAAGAACAGAGGTTCTATTTGAAATCAATCACAGATGCGGTGCTACACATGAGGACTGAGCTGGTGGCCTCACATGAAAGAGAGCAGGTAATCACACTCCTCGACTACATATTATTATTGAACGCTTAATATAGGTATGACGGTAGTACCACATCACCCGAATCATAGTTCTAACTCCTTGTATTACTACTAAAGATTTTTTGGTCAATAAAGACCTCATTTCCACAGAAGCGTTAGTTAAGTTAGCACTTAATTGACCTTTCTCACCGCTAGCAAGAAACGAGATACGGGTAAAACGTTTTCACAGCGATGATGACAAAATTTAACATTTATTAAAAACAAGATAGTACAAAAAACAATAACAAAATTTAATAATAATCTATTAACTACTGGTCATTAAATAGCTCTTTTTCTAAATGTTATAACGACTTAATAACCTTGCGCTGACAGTGAAATTTCCAGAGAAAGAAGATATCTACAAAATAGTTGTATGAGAAAAATATAGACAATCGTACAGCATGCCTAAATTAAAGAAAAGCATGTAATTCTGTTTAATACCTACGAATTATCTTTATCCATTTAACTAAGAACAGAGGTCTAAGTCAAGTAATATCACTGTTACGTTACTCGCGTACTGTTTACTCGCTTGCGGTAGGATAAGTACCTTAAGGTAGTACTTATTCATTTGTAAAGTGGTGTAACATGGTGTTATCCGTGAAAATTGACAAAAGGCAATTTTTAATGAATCACTAATTCTAATAGTAATTTAAAGCACTCTTAAAACATGAATATTTAATAAAAAGTCCATTATGAGGTACCGTTTCCACATTCTGACGAATAAAAGTCAAATTTAGTGGCTTAATACTCGCTAAATTGACTATTGTAATTAAGAGCTTCTTTACTTCTATACGAAAAAAGAAATAAAAAGGAAACAAAACGGGAAAAATAAACCAAATATACAATTATACATAAAAATTAATGTATTCTATCATCAATAACATAGGGTAATAGTTACACAAATAATAAAATTAAAGGAAAACAAATTTATACATATTTCTTAACGGAAATATAAAAAAAAAAACAAATTATACACGCTATCAACACAAAATGCTACTTAAGAAATAATATAAGAAAAACAGTATTTTACAATTGCCTAAAAAATTAAATAGCCTAACGCGTCCCACACCAGCGCCCTCTCACGATTTTAGTCTAAACTTAATCGCATATAAATTTGTCAATAAAAAAATTTGGCGTCAATTTTAGGGATAATTCAGTTTGATTGAGATTTACATGTCAAATTATACACACGCGCAAAACAAGTAAGTATATCATAACATTCTGAGGTAACTCATTGACACTACAATAAAGGCATTTAATTTTATACAATGACGCATATTGTATATATTAATTATAACAGTGACATATTTTAACTAAATTGCAAAAACATACTCACGCTCATATTTATTTAATTCTTCATTACAAGCATACAAAATTTCTGCGTAATTGTATAAGAACGCGGTTGTATTGTGATAACCCGATAAGACGGATGCATAAAACGTTTAACATATAAACAATGGTTGTAGAACACCATAGTAGTCAATGGTACCCGAAATATATTTATCAAGCGAAGACAGTTATTTTAATAACTTGGCTAAACAACAAAATGAAAAATAATATAATGTCAGGACAACATACAATTAAGAACTAAGAACGATAACAAAAAAAACGAAGTACAAATGCATTACGCGAATTAAAAAAAAAATTTGAATGACAATGAATAATTTTGAATTATTGCAAATAAATATTATATCGAAATACATAATTAAAATGATCACAACAGGACAATTTGAAGAGAGAAATAATAATAATTAAAAAAAAACATAGCGAGGCGCCGAACAATACAACAAAAACATATTAAACAGATCTTTCGATTGAATGATTCCTAATTGCGGCGCCTCGCACATGCCTGCGTTACTATTAAGTAAACTTCGCTGCGTGTACAGTAAATAATAAATTATACAATGACGCAATAAATAACGAATTTTAAAAATATAAATAATGTAATTTGTGCGAAGTAAGTACAGAATGGGGGATTGTCTGCGAGACGAAACTTTTGGGAAGCGATATTCCACATCAAAAAATATTATAAATAAGGTCACACTAAAAAGTCCTGGCGTATGCTACAATTGCAAATCCCGGGGCGTTTTCATCCTCGCCTATATTATTAAGTAACGCTTTACAATCGCATATAACTAATACGTGATTATTCTTGTATTCACGGAGACGAGCTACTTTAAATACGAGCCTCTTAGATAAACAGATAAAGTATTTAAATCGCATTCACATCACTGTTAACATCAATTAACTCGAAGAATTGGGAAGCTTCTAAAAGCTTTTTCGACCGATCATGGAGAAATTTTGAGAATACTGAGAGAGTATATTGTTAACAATAGAACTGAAATATGTGAGAAGAGTACAGTATAAAAGTATACCCCAACAAATAATATTTTCGATATGAATACGCCTGTCTTTTTCTTAAACAAGTACTTCCACTGAAAATGGGCATTCAAATATGTATGTGATTTGGAGGCAATTATGTATTGTTATTGCTGCAACTCGTGTCCATGAATACACTTCAGTCCAAATAAATAAAGTTGTTGCGTATCAGGCACGCGCTGGCTTCCCGTACGACCACTAACATAGCAGGTAACTAGCGTAGGGTAATATTATCGAGTTCACGCGAATTATTATCGACCGCGGGAAACGTAACTACACTAATAATATACTAAACGAACGCTGCAAGCTCCCTTACCGAACATTTACAATAACCATCTTTATTTTTAAATTTAAACCATTTATATAGATCAAACGAATCGTTCAAAAAACAGGATCCCGTGAATACTCGCACTCAGACCTCGTCATGCGTCCTCACAATAATTTCTTATAATTATTATGTTATTATATCTCCTTGTCCGCTTATCTATAAATATAGTTTACATATAAATTAAAATATAGAGCGAAAACTACACATTTCTTAGAATATACTATGTACAAGGCATCTCGCTATTCAACAATGTTACAAAGTTCAGCATTTTGTCCTTTATGTGGTTTTGAGTTGCGTCGGCGACGTACGGCTCGGACGGCGCGGGAGGGACACGGTCATCATATCATATACAAGATCACATATACTATCTTTTGAGGTTAATATAGTGAGAAGATTATTGCTTTCCCACATGATAACTCAAAATAACAAGTGTACGAGTCGCTCCCCTTACAACAAATATCGAGTGTCATCCGCCCGCGCCTCGCGAACCGCCTTACAATAAACTTTCATACAAAAACCTACCTGGCACTAACATTTTTGTATATTCATTACAAAATGTATAATATAATATTATATATTTACAATCACAACATAAATTTGATAAACAACCGAGAGAAATAGAGATACTTATTGATGTAACGGTGTTTTCTTTTTTTCGAATCACTTCATAACATGTGACGTTCGGCGAATAAATATTAATAATTGTACTTTAAATTCAATTTAAAAATATATTTGCACTTCATTATTCAACCGATTCAATTAACCATTGTTCTAGCAGCTCGAATGTCCCGATTAGACGAATTTATAATAATATAATTATTTGAATAAATATTCAAAATAATCTAGCTGATCTAAACACAAATGTTATTGTCATTTGTTAATGCGTTACGAATCAGACGTCAGATACGTCGAAACATCCAATTGTAACATCGTAAAATATTTGCAAAACTGTTACAAATCATCCATCCGTTGATATGTATACGAAATAATGATCTAACGAATGACTAAACGGGATTTGCTCAGCGATTGTTCTGCAATTTTATTTATAACATTTAGGAACATTAAGTAGTATTGTTCAATTAGTGTGGTAGTTTATCTATCGTTTGTATCTGCTCGTTACAGTTACGATTTAAGCACATTTTCTATCGCACAACCCTTTACCGATCCGTAAGTGAAACAAAATAATATACAACTAATACTAATGACATAACTTCAATTCAGCAGTGATACTGACATTTTGTCAAACTGATAATTATTGAGAAAACCTACAAGTGTTCCCATTTGTATTGAGATATTTTTTAATATACTCGATTGGCCCACACGCGATCACGTCTTGTGTCGTATATCTCCCGTTAAACTATAAACTCATAACTCTTGTACACAGCGTTATATTAGTCACTGACCGTCCTACATCACATTTTTATTCTCGAGTACTTGCAATAAAACTAGCTTATTTTTTAGAAATACAATAAAATTACGTAAGTGTCACTATTAATAGTAATCTAGTTAAACCAGAAAAGAATTACAGTAACCATAAGTACAAAAAATTGTAAGAAAATCAGTGACTAAAATTATACACTGTATTTACTCGTACATTTTTCATCGAAAATCATTCGCGGCATGTATAAGTACAATACTTGAAATTCTGAACACCTCACGGTGTTAAGTATCACC
>DWMA01000582.1:0-10620 GCA_018252035.1 Urbanus sp. 3 SS-2014
GTATTGTTGTAAACAAACTGGTTCTCGAGCGGTTAGTGAGCGGTCATCAGTGATGTTATTGAGCACCGTAACCGAAACTATCGGATATCCGAAGCAACAATATATCCGAAACCATAATCGACATCGATTTGAAAGTTTCCAATTACTTCGGATAAGGGCAGAGTTCAAATGAGACATATTTTTACCGGTTTTCACTCGTTTTCACCTGCCCCAGCCTACACAGTACATTACTTGGTTTATTTCTTTTCATTCATATTCATAGGTTCCAAAACCGAAACCATTGGATAATCTGAAAAAATCAAATCCGTAACCGTATCCGAAACCGGTATATACATTTATATATCCGTATCCTAATCCAGATCCGATCATACCGGTCATCCCTAGTGGTCACGATGTCATCATCGCGGTCGCCGGTGCGGGCGTCGGCGGATCCAACGCATCTTATGTAACCAGCCGTCTAACCGTGAAAGTCGCCGCTCAAAAGCCAAGGTTAGCTTGGCCCTGGTGCCTCGCTCCAACAACACATGCGAATATTACATGACCGTAGTGTGTTTGTTTGTTTTTTTCTATAACAGAGGTTCTCAAACTTATATTGACTAACACACTGATTTTTTTTTTCTAAAACCCAACAAAAATTATAAAAGCGCTATTTTACAGTAAAAAGAATTAGAACAAAATCACACTAATAGATGGAGTTTAGTAGGTATAAAAAGTTTGATTTAAATAGTAATTAGAAATGCACAAATCAAACATCGCTTTCGAAACTACTTTTCTTCAGTTAAGTTTGTTTGCATCTTTTAACTCTCCCCTATCCGGTGACTGCAAGAATTCGATATCACTCACTTTGAGATTCACTGCCCTAGTATGATATCATGTAATTGCACGGCTAATCTTTAATTGTGCGAGGCACCAACGGCCCCGAGCCGCGTTGGTAGCCTGTCTTCTACGTACATAACAATAACCGTACGTCAAGTTCGGATTTGCCTAATTTATCAGGTGGTGACCACAATTGCGTATGATGTCATTCATGGTGGAACTCTATACTATGTAGGATGGGAAGGTACGTATAGAAGGCGCGCAAGTTACAAGGCCGTCTGCCTTTCCGTCGCCTAGAGTGGCTGCATGACAAAAGCGGGAAGTGAAAGGCAGTGAATGCGTCCCCTCGTCACGTCACCTCCGACCAAACGAACTTCTTCATCGGTTTAAATCAAATAATCGAACCGCAAATATACGCTCCAAGTACAATTTCGCATCCACTTATATAACTAACGAGCTAATGTTTAAAATAAACATTAATTACGGTAATATTATCAAATAAGTGAGCGGCGGTTTGTTTAACGCGCGTCCGATATTGGGAGATAATCTGGCGAGTTCACATGGCCGTCGGTAAACAAACGGACACGAGACACGTGACGGTCGGACAGCATACGTACCGTATTTACGTTACTACGAACTTATCACTATTGCAGATGCTTTCCGCACTACTAAAACAGTAAATTTCATCCGGGTCTCCATTTGCAGTTTCGCGTAATGGAGCATTTCCATGCGGTATTCAAGCGAGCGTCACCGGTTACGGTTAACAAGGGTTTGAGAATTTTGCGAGGAGACCGTCGTTTTCGGGAGGATAATGTGTTAAAAATTGTCAAGCGTAAGATCGGTGTTGTGTTGAACATAACCGTTCACGCTCGGTGAGAGGTGAATGGAACCGGCGAGCGTTGCTAGGCCGACTACATTAGCGTGTGCCAGCGCGCTCGAACAATGAACTAGACAAATGACGTGCGTTCGGTGCACGCCGCCATTGTAAATATTACATCCCATCCTCACTCCGCTCACGAGAGTGATTGGCCCGCGGTGAAATTCCTCTCTCCTTTTGCTAGCCACTACATGCCCCCGTATTGCGATGTTCGATGCTCATTACCATCCATAAGGGTAAGTTGCAGAGTTATATTGACAGTACTATTGTAACTAAAAGAAAGAGTGAATGTAAGCAAAGTTATTTAAAGTAGCTATAAGTGGCGTAGGTACAAGCAAAGCTTTTTTGGTATTTCATTTAATATCGTGTGACGTATGAAGCGTTTAAATAAGCTGCTATTCAGTGAATAATGTTTTTTATGTTTACTCACATGTTAATTGCTTTGTATTACTATTATGTTAATTAATGTTAATGTTAACAATGTTATTGTTATTGAATAAAATAAGTATATCATATAGGTACCTGCCTTTGAAGTTAAATTAATGGTTACATTAATAGGTCGAAAAACATATGTTTTTTTCATTATAGTGTGTATTCTGTGGACTAAATTGGAACCTTTCGGATAAGTAGGTGTGACTCCCTCATCTCACTAATACATATTATTAATGTAAACAGAATGAAAGTACAATTAACATTGTAATAAGAGGTCGATTCCAGGTGGCTAAGCAGTGACCAACTACCAAGTTTGCTATAGAAGTTTTAAAGAAAATGCCCAAGATTAATCTTCTACAACTTTAATATAACAATACAACAAATACACTAGAATACAAAGAATATTGTAAAGAGTAAACCCTAGAAAGGCTTAGACTATCAAAGGATTTATCTCGTGAGATCATCGTGTTAAAGTTTGTTAAACCATTTTCATGTAGCTAGGTAAGCTTTTACATGTAAATCTTGTTGTAATAATCCGAACTAATACTAATCCCGGTGTGCCCAAGCTCCAGAGTAGCGCCCGACTAGAGCTTCTAGCTTTGCGATAGAGCTAGGAGAGACGTCCTGATTTTAAAATATCGGATACCGGATTTAGCTGTTCTCTTTATGGATCTTCATATGGTGTAGGCATACCTATAGGTACGTATAAGAGGTTAAAATACACCTCAATACAAATAAGTTAACAAAAGAGCTGAGAACACTTCAACTTACCTATGATAATCGTCTAATTTTGACTTCTGGGCGAGGATAATTTCTTTTAAATATGCATTTTTTTTGCAAATTTATGGATATTCGACTCATTTACCATCTAACTTCTACTTATAGTTACTATGTTATTCTTATTTTTGTACTAATAGTATTTGTATCTACTGCTTGCTATCGGATTTTTTAGATTTTCCATACCTTGGTTGCTGGTTCCCGCACCTTACCAATGTCCTGTATTTTCACCGTGAGTTGGCAAGCCTACACTCAGCCCATATTTAGTTGGCTTAAGCTTATCGACTGACTTACTGGCCGACGTTCGGCCGCCAATAAATAAATTACCCACAGCCTCGAATGGCCAACTAAATCATGCTATGGCTAGGATAAAAAATAACGCGGTATTATTGTAAAAAACTAGCCTTCATTATTATTAATAAGGGCCACATTCATGTAAGTGGCTTTAGAAAAAAGACCGACAAGTGCGTGTAGACTATAAGACTCACGCCTAGAGGTTTTTATATCCGTTATAAAGTTTAAATATAACGTGATTAATGATAACTCCCAAAAGAGTAGGTACTGATTTCGTATGAATTATAAATCAAAGATTCCGGTATTTGTTCCATACTTGTAACTTTCAAGAGAAATATCGTACAAGAGAGATGTGTTAGTGAGTTTGTTGAAAGAAGTAGTATTTTAGCATTTAAAAACTGATGCGAGGTTCCAAAAATTTTGCATTCGAAAGAAGAAAAAGTGTCTAGACCAGAAACGAGAAAAGGAACAACAGCAAACTGAACTGTATGCAGAAATGTACAGAACGATTCAGTTTTCCTTTGAACTACGGAATCCTAAAAAGCCGGCGGATATTTTTATTATTTTATTCGTATAAAAACAACGCTTACAAACGAAATTGAAACGTCCCAAAACTGAATTGAACGTCGAGCGAGCGCTGAGGGTGGATTAATTATTAATTGGATCACAACACGTCGGTATATTTATGATTTGTTTTTTTCGGCTCGACTTTAAAAGCGAAACAATTTTCATATCGAGCACTCAGTTTTAAGTATTTTAACCTTTATTTCAATTTAGTTTTATTATCAGATCAAATAAAATGATATCGAAACTTAAAGCGAATTAAGAATTTTCTTATTTCGCGGTGAATAGTTTTGACTCGCGTAAAGGCAAAACTTTCGAATAATTCATCAGTAATTAGTGAATGATGCAAGCTTACTGAAAGAGACATTCATTAGATACTCAGTTCACAGTCAGTTTTACCGTGGTAATTGATTTCTCTAGCGGAAAAATGTTAATAGACATTTTGATGTTCGGTCACGCCGCTATCATTCAATCGTTATAAATGTTATATTCTGTTAAATATCGATTTTCTTCAAGAATGTGCTTACAGTGGATTTTATGAGTGATGATTAGTCTCACTGTTGGTATATCGATTGCATTCCATTGCTCATTTGTCATACATACTCTTGGCATCGACTGAAGCATAGATCCATATCTAGCCAATAATTCTTGACATTCATTAAAATTAACAGTTGTAACATTACTGCGATATGGGTAATGTGTATAGACATCTGCTATCTGAGATTTGCAATCTAATTGCGTTGCATTTGCGGTCAAACAGAGACCTGTTACTGAAATGGAATTAGTATTACCGCCAAATATATGCGCAGTTCATGCATAATGGTTCTATTCAATCTTATCTATGATCATCTGGATACACCTAAAAATAATGTAATGGCAGTCAATCTATAAAAACCGGCATTTCCAAACTTTTCAAAATCATGCAGATATCATTTGTAACTTTGCAAAAATAGTTAAACATGATATTCCATTGCCATTTAATTTAGGTCATGTTAACGTGTTAACACTATCTCTATTTGCTGTATCACACATTATTTGTAATAAAGGTTTTAATCATGCAGTTAAAATGGATTTAAAATGTTTCCAGGAGTTACTAAAATTAGATTTATGTAGTTATATCGTAACGTGCCAGTGCAAATAACTACAAAGTCTCACAATATCGATCATGACTTTAATATAATGGAAGCAAATGATCAATAAGAAAACGAAAACGATTATCAGCAAGATGGGTCGACCTCAAAGGACATTTAAATATTCGATTGGGCTGTAACATTGTTTCAAATCACACGAAGTAGCAACTTAAGCCCGACACGGGTCGGATTTGTGATCCTTTTCGAACGTAGATAGTTTAACTTGTATCGGAGGATTATAATCATTATGCTGGAAACCCCTAACGAAGTCTGTATATGTAAATATCGCTTAATATATTCATGGTCGCTTATCGTAAATGGAATTAAGCTACGTGATATGCATTATTGTGTATATAAAATGTTTAACTATGTTCCTTGCACGAAGCTGTGCACGCATGTGTACATGCAAAGCGATGTGTACTTCTTGTACGTATCTTGTACCTACGTAATAAATAAACGTAGATTCATTTAGGTATTTAAATTTTAGGACAAGTTGGAATCAATTTTGTTAGTAATTACTTATGCCAGGTAAGTATTTAATAAAATTACACTAAATACTACATATTAATTGTGGCACAATGTGTAGCTATCTATCGATTAGAGATAGTGTAAAACTAAAATATTTTATACAACATCCTGAAATATGACACAGTTGATATTAGGGGTCAATTTCATTTCCATCTCTAATTATATTTGTGTAAACGGAAATATAGAAAAAGCAGCATTTGTCTTCATTACCATTATCCATAATTCAAAACAACTTACGACCCATCCTGTATTCCTTTAACCTTCAAAGTTGATGTAATTTATCCTACTAATAAATAAAGTTGTACGACATAATTCACTTGCATGTTCGTAGAAATCGATAAATCGTATACACTTCCTGGTAGTCAGGACTTTGCACATCCGATCGGTTTGTCTTACAGTGATTAACCAGTTACCGAGAACAGGTGTCGGTCGAGCGGTAAGATCGGCGTTGCGTGCGAACCGGCGCTTAGTTCTAAATCATCGGAGCTCAGAGTAATTATAAAGTATATGTAGAATGAACCTACTCCGTTACGAATAGTAGAGTAGATACAGTTGTTTTAAAGGTGGTAGAACCCTTTAGGTTTGAACTCAGAGCCGGCACCACCACCTACTTATTTCTGCCTAATAATAGCACTTTTAAGCGCTGCTGTGTTCTGGTGTGGTAATGAAAAAAATACTCATTCGAGGCGTTTCAACTTAGTCCTTAGGAGTCGCAACACTAGCAACACATCCGTGGCCGACGTCAGGTAAGATTGTGCTAAGACTTGGCTAATTTCGTTTCTTTAATAGTATCTTCTTAAATATTAAACGTGTACCTATTCCTACTACCACTACCAGTGAAATGTGCTGTGTAAATTTGTAGAGTTAGGTTTCCCATAATTGAATGTTACCTAGGTCCAATTGTGGGAAACCTATTCAACAGTTTCCCATCTTCTTCAGGTCCTCCGTCCAGCTGGTCACAAACTTCACAACTTAAATCGTTTTAAATAGCATAGTATGTCTCCCATGTGGACCGAGGTATTAGCAGCATGGACGCACTCTATGCTTATTATTACTCTGAGTATCGGATTTATCCATTCGGACAGGTGGATATGCGGATACGGTAATTGAACAAATTGCTGACGTCAACTGTTCACGCAAAACGAGCTAAAACCGGCGTAAAATCAAACGCCTCTTCCAAGTTCTTCGATGCATTTAAACGTTTGAAAATATTGAATCATCTCTTCCCCATGAGTCCTACTAAGACTACTTATAGACTCTAGTACACTTGTTATTTTCTTCTTTTCAATTCGTATAACTTTGCTATTTAGCAGCTGTTCGTATTTTAACTTAACTCTTATCAAAATAATAGAAAATGTAGGGCATTAAATTAAAACAAAAAAAGAGTAAACGTACTGGCATGTTTGAATATGGAAATTTAGAAACGAGGGCACTCGAAACACCCATGAAACCATTTTTTACTTTTAAAACGAATAATAAAATGTCAAAACAAGTGCAGAATTTTATATCAGTGTTCTGTTGCGCACATTTTTGGAGAGTCGTTTTAACAGGGTTTTTTTATTGTTCTCATATATTCGCGTGGAAAGGTTTAATGTCAATAGGTACAAGTGCAAAAGGTTTAAGTTGTGTCGCATTAACATTTCACATTATCCGAAACGGACGGAGAAAGCGGCCGCCTCGCGAGAGACACTTCTCGAGGAAATGCGAGGCCGGCCGGGCCTTATAGGGCACAGTAGCACAATATAACAAAATTAAATATGATTCGTTTCGTGCTTGCACAAAATTGAATTTTAAAGCGAGTAATAAATACAGCAGCAAGCCTAGTTGGTGGGTGTATTTCGACTTTAAACTCGAAGATATGTGCAAAGGAGAAATTAGTTATCTCTTGCTAATAAGCTAAAAAGACATTGTAAAGAAACATTGAAAAGAAATCTGTTTAAAAAATATTTATAGGAATGCGAAGGGCACGAATACGCAATTACCTATCAATGGTCAATACCTAGTGCCTCTAATAATAGACATTCATTCATACAGTTCTAATCAATATTACAACAAGGGAGCATCGAACAGTCGTTCGACCTTTCTTCGACTTGTTTCACTATACAATCATATCAATTACAATTTACGGGTCATTACCCCAACCTGTACTAAGGTTTTATATTAAGACTTTTGACTATAAATAACTTATGATTTATTGATTGAGCACTTGCTGTTAATTGGTATCTGTGCCACATCTCCTCGTACATGTAAGCTACCTCAATTAACTCTGAAATTCTTTTCGAAGTCGGTCACAGATATGTTTATGTAGTGTTTCTGTCTGGTTGTAGATTAAGAATAATATAAATGTTACAGGCAAAACTTGCAGTGTCCTCATATATCTGAGAAAAATTTACTCCGTCCATACCAACAGAAGCTTAAGCGTCATTGTTACTCGGCAGGATGTACTATGGTTGTAGTAGTAACTTATTCATTGAAAGTATCTGTTTATAAAACATAAACAAGCCTTTATAAACGAAATTTCAAATTGTTGATTATTAAATTATATTGATGTAGCTATGAAAGATACATAAATACTATAACGAAATCATATATATTAAATATTGAGAGAACCAACGACTCACTGAACTCCTTTATCGCAGTTAAAATTTGAACTCGGAGAACTCCGTCAAAATTGATAGTCGAAGTTTGTAATCTCTTTCGCGAAAGATAAGCTTAGTTGGTATGGTTAACTTATCGTTGCTCAAATATTTGTTATTTATATATGCATGAGAACTTGTTAGGCGATAAGACGTATGAATGTATAACGAATGTACATGGCTAGTTAGTAAAGTACTAGTTATAAGTAGTTTACATACTATTGTACAATGCTACGTACCTACTACGTACGACGGTTCGTGTATTGTTAATTTGAAACTACGTATTATGCCGTCAGATTTATTATGTACTTTTTTATATACACCAGTAATACTTCGTCCTTACAAGAGGTCAATTAAATTCGTGGCCTGGTGCTAAAAGGGCCAAAGTACGTTTTTGTATGAAACGATATTGTAATGCCAGTTTATTTATTATTCAAAAGTTGGTATGTAAAAAGGGCTGCAATATACTTAAGCCGATAAAAAATTATTATTTTTCACTTTTCTAGTAATGGAGTAAGAACTAAAACGATACGTTCTTGATATAAAAACGTACTTTGGCCCTTTTAGCACCAGGCCACAGAATTGATTTTCGATAAAAAAATGGTATAGTTTTTAACCTAAATGACCTATCTACTGCATGGGTATCCTTTTTTATTTACGTTGGCATAATCCGCAAGTTAGTTCTAAGAAAATGAATATCTGATAATGGGTTTGAGAATCAGATTAGAGTCGAAGTGATTGTTATAACATTGAAGTCGTTGTTTTTTGTTAAATAATTGCCAGTAATTACTTTAATTAATTGCCAAGGATCCTGTAATATCGCGGCGAGGAATGATGCAAGCGGACGTCAATGATTGACGGAAATAGGTAAAACTTTAATTCGCGGATAAAATCTCGAATCGTCACTTACAGGCCTCGACATCACGACTGTCTCTGGTTTCAATAACAATTAAATAATCGCTAGGGCGTGTCACGGCAACCTTGTGTCAGTTGCCGCGTTGCAACAGGGCCTTGTGTCAAGGAAAAACCCACTTTACAGTTTCCCTGGCCCTGAACCAACGCTATTTATTTATTTATTCACTTTTTACTGAACCATTAACGGCGGTGAACACGAAAATTTCAATAAAGGGGAGCACAAAAACATTATCTATACGGTACACGTTGTGGATTTGCAGAGTATAAAATATTAATTCCCAAGGGGTGTTATGTGGTTGACACCTGTGTCAGTGTGTCGGTGACATCGAAGCTTTCGAACAGTTGAATCGATTTCAATGCGATTTTAAGGCAGGTTTAAATCGATGTCTCTTGGCTATATTTTAGATTGTTCATCCGTAACATCCGGAATATAAATATGTTTTTTTTTTCGAGATCAATTACATTAATATACATTTTAAGAGTAATTTTTTTTAACTGTACAGCTTTATATTTATTTGTATTTTCTGTAATTTTTGTAACTTTTATTACAACGGATGGTCATACCACAAATCCATGGAGTATAAATCCGTTACTTCTAACGAGGACTAAGTACGATCACATCTAAGATAACAGGTTTCAGTTGAAATCTTTAGTAGGTTTAGTAAAACATATGCAAGAAATTGTAACAGGATTTTCCGTTGAGTATGATATTAGGTTCCATGAATTAAGTGCTCTTATGAACTCATAGCTTGAGAAGTATCTTACTTCCGCGAATCTGGTGGGTCCATGAAGTCATAATTGAAAGGCTAATCTGTTTCCACTTATCAACATTCAGAAGCTTAACCTTTTGTAACGTATTATTAGGATTAAAGAAAAAAAAGGGCGTATAGTAATGACGCTGCTAAAAATATTTTAGAAAAAATACGTACGTACCTACCTACAATTATATTACTAACATGTTAGATGTAATATATGGTTTGTACAAAAGAAACCATATTTTTCAATAATATTTAATACTGTTTATTGAATAGGTAGACACCGATTTCTTAGCCTTAGGGTCTTCTCATCTCCCCAGGAGCTGTCTTATAACATAAATAACTACAAGAATTTTACTTTCTAATAATTTTCGATTGCTTATACATT
Source organism: Urbanus sp. 3 SS-2014 (assembly GCA_018252035.1). Classification (NCBI taxonomy): domain Eukaryota; kingdom Metazoa; phylum Arthropoda; class Insecta; order Lepidoptera; family Hesperiidae; genus Urbanus; species Urbanus sp. 3 SS-2014. The sequence continues at coordinate 10,113 of DWMA01000582.1, forward strand.
TCGTTATAATGTAACTTTTCATTCCCATTTTACTACGAAAAGTAACTCTATCAATCATTTTTATTACAACTTCGCGTGTCCTCATTCAACTTGAACTCACTATAGACATAAGCTACGTCATAACATCATATCTATACAATGTTTTCAAATAATGAGTGTTTATTATGATTTATTCAGTCGTAAAATATTTGTTGTTACATTACAATCATTGAATAGACCTGTCATTCGTCACATCTCACACCATGTGTCTATTTTTATACAACACTGAAGAAAATAAAAATTACAAATGAGAGGAATTTATCTATATACATCTTTTTGGTCCCTAAAGACGTGGGTGGAGTAAAGGGAGCGTGAATCACAGAATTTATGTCAAGGATAGAACGGCTGGTACCGTATTCCTTTGGTAAGAAATTACCAACTACAATTTGGTAACACAGTATTAATATAAGTATATAAAATGTAATTTCATTTTCTGACAGTTATCTATTATTACGGCGCTTCAAATGCC
>DWMA01000583.1:0-10617 GCA_018252035.1 Urbanus sp. 3 SS-2014
CATCACTTTCATCTAATTTAAATTCAATCACACTCCAATTACTCACACCCTAAGCAGTGATCCGTTGAAAATTTAAACCGTTTTATCACACCAATTTAACATGATTAAATTTAATATTCGCACGACACTATCTAATATGGAGAATGGACCAATTTTCTAAATATCGCTACAAATCATAATTAAAGATTTAAAGTAGAATATTCGCAAGACACAAATTGTATCTGGACCAAGGATTTTTTTGAATATTTACCGCTACAGGTGAAAAGTAGAGCCGATACTGAACTCCTGTGAAAATTAAATCTATTCAAGTAGGTATAAGTGTCTATTTGTGATTTATATCAGCTATATTTAATCAAATTACCTTCAATGTAAAGAATACCTATATCTCTTCACTTGTGTACCGGCTCTACTCTTAGAATGTGATCAAACATAAGTACAAGCGAAGGTACAAACAAAATATCCAAGAATGAACTTTAAAAGTACCTAAATCTCTAACTGATTTACCTGGTAGGTACACTGTCTCTGCTGTATTTTGTATTTAAGATAGAATAAGAGAAACATACAAAAAATATTCTTAGTGTAGCACCTATCCATTTCATATTTTTATTTCATTTTCATTTTATACTTTTTTTTCTTGGAAGTTCTTACAGTCGATAAAATAGAAGTGCATACCTACTTTATAACGATTTACCTTAGCCGGATTAGGAATATACAATTTATACTTCTCAATAGAACACAGGTTATTTTTGATTAATTTATAAGGAGACACATGCAGCTTCGACATCCCAATAGATTCGATACGGTTAGCGACCATGATTAGATTACAAGAGGGTTGCAAGGGGTGACATAAAAAGAATAAATACGGATTTATTATCCCCTAAAGAGCTCGCTTAGTGCGAGGTGTGAACGCGGAATGTATTATTTATCCAAAGCACTCTTACCCTTGCGGCCGGCAAATTTGATTTGATCGGAAATCAAAACATACGTGCCTCGGGCTGAAAGGGTTTACCTTCAAGGAGAAGCGTGACTGCTCCATTCGTTACTATTTTTGCAAAGAAAGTTTCCTTATAAATACGAGTATAAATATTTAGGAAAATTGTTAAAATAATATCCTATTCTGGGATAGTTCATCGATACAGGAAATATTAAGTAGGTACCAGTAGTATAAGCCCTTAGCAAGTAGCCCTTGAGGTACCCTTGGAGGAGGAACGAATCTTATGGGTGTATGCTATCACTACCGTGCTTAACACTGTTGTTGTTGAACAGAAATAGTTAATGCATATGTGCATCCGGAGTTGAAACATGAAGTGTTCTACAACTTTTATATATTTTCATTATCTACGCTTTCGGTACTAGTTCGGGGATTCACAGCACCATCATAAAAAGTTACCGTCTTGATAACACTTAATTTATGATGCATAGGTATATCTTTTTTGTAGTGGAAGTAGAAAACATGTCTGCATGTAGTCTGATGCTATGTTGATGTATGCTGATGTTGCTGCCACTTATGGGCAATACCTAATGATACTTACTTCGAAAGACAAGTCCTTATATCAAAGCCAACTATCTTTATTTTATCATAGGCAGATGTAGCAAACAGGCATGCAATCTACCTGATAAAATACCTAAGTGTCTTACCAGAAGTTGGTAACAGATGAGTTCCGATCTGTGAGGACTAAGTTTGCATGCCTAGGATACGTATATCTCCCTTGCCATATTTTTCAAGCTGAGTGACTTGCGTAAGTAAACCTGCATGGTCTAACTGCACGCTCGTTTTCTACTTGTATCATAAAAATAATAATGAGACTAAATCTCAGTTGTGTACCAGACTCATCTATGCTGTCATATGACTTAATTGTAATACGTCTCAAGAACCGTTTCTTTCAGAAGCATTATGAAGAGCTGGTTGGAGACAACCGGCAATATGGAGGACGGGTCTATGCCGTGCATGCTTGCTGACCATAGAGAAGCGTTACTCCCCATCACGGGGAGAGAGAACCTAGTTCCGAGAAAGAGGTAATAATTATTTTGCATCAATCCTTACCTTACGAGATTTATAAAGAAAATCTTGGGCTTAAGTTTACCCAGTGTCGAAAAAATGTACAATATATTTTATCAGAAAAAAGTTAATTAAAAAGTGCAACTAAACTATGAACTGCTTTGAAGCCGATTTAGATGACATCCATTCTTCAAACCCGAAAGAAAAACATATCTATGATAAAGACCCTGCCTTATTATCGAGGAATACATTATGAACTTACCAATTATTTGCAGGGATAGATCTATGGAGCCCTGTGCTTTATCCGAAGAAGCCTATCTCTCCAGCGGCACAGGATCACCTTGCGCTGGTCTGTCCCGTGAAGAACGCAGACGACGTCGCAGGGCTACCCTCAAGTATCGTACTGCCCACGCCACTCGAGAAAGGATCCGGGTCGAAGCCTTCAATGCCGCCTTCGCCTCTCTCAGGCAGCTTTTACCAACCCTCCCTCCAGACAAAAAACTCTCCAAAATCGAAATATTGCGCCTCGCAATCTGTTACATCGCGTACCTAAATCATGTTTTGGATGCGTAAGATCTTTGTTATTTGCTACTACTGTTCGTGTGAGTTATGTAATTATTATAATGAATTTTAATCGCTAGTCTTGTAGGTTTAAGTAATGTCTTTTTATCATATCAGTATTATTAATAGAAGACTTATTGTTAACCAAAGATTTTATGTCTGATATTATTGTTATTTTTATTTTTTATGTTTTTGAATTATTTATGAATTTATTGTATGTCATAAAATAAAAGTAAAATATATAAAAAACGATGAATCAGTCTTCCTTTAAATTAGATACTTTATAATTATAAAGCTGTGTCTCGAAAAATCAAATAAAACAAATGAAAAGTTATTAATGTCTTAAGCATATATTTACAAAAATATAAAATTAACAAAACATACAACTATACAATAAATAAACACATAGATAACAGGTAATCTGAGCACAGGTTCTTACTTATTTGCTTAATATCTTAAGTAAAATTAACAATATATAAAAATATATAGTTACGCTAATTTTATCATATTTAGGTAATTTAATTTATTTTTTCCAATCTTAAATTATTTAAATAACTTAAAAATACTGGGAAGAAAACCATTCCATGTAAGAATCCGAGAATAACTAAACTAAATAACATTCTAAAGAAAAACACTTCTATGATTTCCGTGTATGAGAAAGCTAAAACTATTATTGGAATATTTGTTAACGTAATACCAGTTATGACAGTCGAACCTATTCTTTTTAGAGCATCTGCTACTTTTTCTTGCGGTGGAGCGGAACTAGTAGCAAAAGCATATGCTATGTGACTGCAGAACTCTACTGCAATACCAATAGATACAATCAAATTAACACAAGACACCGCATTTAATGGAATGTTCCATATGTACATTACACCCATCATGTCAACTACTATCATGATAATAGTGAGCATCATAGCAAAAGTTGTCAAGAAATTGAAGCCAGACGCTATAAGATTAATCACTAATGCACCGATAAGACAAAAACCAACCGAGGCGAAAGTGTCTTTCCACATTGTTAAATATTGTTCATAATAAACGTAAAAAACTGAATACGGAAACACTTCTACGTCTAGTCCGGTATTTTTCTTGATAGCTGTCGTTATATTCTCACTCACTTCGTAACCATACTTCACAGCATTGATATAGTCTTTTGATGTTGATAAGGCCACATGGTATGCCATGAAATTTGTATCATATACTGAAGCTCGCCCTTCAGAATCACGTAAATAATTAACATTGCTGAAGTAACTGGCCAGGCCACCTTTGTTACATGTCTCAGTTGGAGTGTCTCGTAAGAAAAACGGAATAAATTTTTCAAAAGCTTCGCCAGCTGGTCGGAGACCATTAGCAAATTCACTTCTTTCTATGGAACAAGACGAACATTCCAATGAAGTTTCAAAACTTGGACAGAAAGTATTGTCAGTTGTGTTAAATTTGCAACAAGTGTCTGGTAAGCTGGCCCAATCGAAAAAGTCATCTATCCAGGAATTAGAACTTCTAGATATGTGTGTAATTTCACTGTGCAAGGAGGCAAGGAAAATTTGTGTTGTAAGTGAATCGTTATTACATAATTGGCCACCACAAATAGTATTTTGATGAACGGGATCAGTAAAATTTAATCCGCTTTTCAAAACAAAATATACCGGTGGTCCCAAACGTAACAATTCATTTACGGCTTGTAAATATCGATAAACATAAGAATCAGGTGGTAATGCCATTTCTTGATCTAAGCCAATTTCAATTTGGGGTATTAATATGATGCTAGCGCAAAAAATTGCCATGAATATAATAGATACTACAATTTTTACGCGGAAGTTTAAAATAAATTTAGAATAAGGTACCATCAAGCGTGCTGTAACACTTTGATAAGGCGTATTTGAATTTAAAGGATCATCGTCATCTAGAACTTTTTTCCTCACACAGCAAAAAACATCTAAACGATTTTGAGAGCATCTTGTATAATCTAAAGCTAAGATGGCTACAACAGTTGTTATTTGAAAAATAAACAAGAAACCTAAGGAAAAAGAGGCAAAAATAGCAAATGTGACAACAGCAGGAAAATTGGCCAAGCTTCCTATAGCGAAACATGTTATTTGGGTGACTGATGAAACAAACATTGAAGGACCTACAGTGTACATCATTTTTTCAAAAACAAATCGTTTTTTTCTCTCAGAACTAAAATTTTCCTTGTAATCATCGTATTCTTTTAAATTACCTTCTACTTCTTGCAATGTATTTACCATTAAGAAAACGTTATCTATACCTACTGACAAAATAAAGAACGGTATTACGTTTACAGCTAATAGAGTTAATGTGTATCCTACATATCCCATCAGTCCTAATGCACAAAAAATTGCCGCTATCACAACTAACAAACTACCAACAGCAACGGTTACTTTACTATCAATTAGTAAAGTTCTACATTTTCTAATATTGCCGAGAGCTAAAATAACGTATACAAACATTAATATATAACTGATGGATATTGGTATTGCCTCAGCTTGAGATACGCGTTGGATTTCATCTTCTATAGATCTTTCAGCTCCAAAAGCGACTCTCACAAAATCTGGCTTCCAATTAGCCTCGTAATCATGTAGCAAATCTAAAAAATTCTTTTCCCATTCGAGAACAGGGCGTAAATCGTCTTCTAAGTTAAAATTTGTTATAGGCAAATTTATCAACAAGGTATCCGCGCTCAAAATATTGTCTTCATCGAATCCCCCAAATGCAATTTCCGGTTCTGCACCCCCGCCCCATGAAGCCATACAACTAAACGAAAGATAATTATTTAAACAATTTTGTATAGTGTTTAGGTACGTTGCGTTGTTAATATTGTCTTTATCATCTCCTAAATATACTGTTGCTGACATTGATACACACTGATCTAATGATTGTTCACCTCCCGGACCGCGGAGAGGAGCAAAACAAACTTTCTCTAGTGTCACTCCTCCATTGTCCCTACCAATGTCTTTTATAGCATTTTCGAGAGTAACTAATTCACGCAAAGCTTCTATTCTAAAAGCTGGTCCATAGGTGACATTACCAACTTCAAACGAATCTAATCCTTTGAATTGTAAATATACTTGAGCAGCGCGGTAGAATGGACCAAACCTGGAGTTAAAATAATTCAATTCATGACGACTACGAGATTCAGGAGCAGACCAGAGTTCGAGAGGATTTGATGTTATATTAAGAATTAAAAATCCAAACAACATTGAGAAAACTACCCACGATGTCATCATAATAATTAAAACTGGGTTACGTGCAGAAAATCCTCCAATCAGAGAAAAAGTCTTTTGGAAAAACTTTGTTAAGCCTTTCACTCTCGGTATCAATATAACTTCTTGATTAGATACATTTTTACGCAATTTAACAAATTCAATTCTGGCAATAATTATAAATATTACTACACTAATCACGAATAACCCAAGACCAATGGAGAATCCGATACAATTTATAGAAAAAACAGTACATCTTTCTTGTATGACGGGCTCATTTCCAGTAGGGCAAGTAATACGACAGTCAACACAACTGCAAGGCAAGTCTTCTCCAAAAGATTCATTACATGGAGGTGCACGTACATTCATCGAGTCTTCAGGAGTTGGCCATCTATGAAAATTTACTTGTACTGGTGCTAATGGATTGCTCTGCGTATCACCGGTAAATCCAAACCACGCGTCAGCATCGCAGACTGGAGCATTCCCACACATAAGGTTTATAGCTGGCATGCCCGTCTGAGGAACGAGTACCCCGGAACATGACGCATGAGCATCAATCATAAAGTCGTTGTAGACTCTGTAGTTGATTTCATTGACATATTCTGTACCTTCTGGAGCGATTTCTACTGTAACATTTACAAATCGCGCCTGATCTGAAGCACAGTTCATCTCGCAAATTTGGCGAGCGAAGTTTCTTAAACATGTAGGGCACCGGCCCAAAACTCCGTCAGCCAACAATAAGTTAGCATGCATATTATACAGTTGGACGCTGTCACAGCAAGTTAAAATTTCATCATCAGGTAATCTTTTTCCTTCTACATCAGTAAGTAGATTTGGGCATCGGTGTTCTATTAAACGTAGTACTTCTTGTGTTTCATTTTGTGGTAGACCCTTTAGTATGGATACTGGTTCACCGAAATATGGACATGGTTTTGCAAATCCACCAATTTCAATGCATTCCCCTCGCATAACACATTTCCCATATGCACCACAACACAAGTAGAGAACTGTTAATATTATTAAAACTAAAGTCATCTTGATCATGTTTACGGTTAACTAATTTAAACTACCATTATACGTAAAGAGCTATACGCTCACACGAACAGCTAGTAATGACTGACATTACATATTAAATACGATCGAAATACATAAGTATTCAATCCGATAGCTTATCACAAATTAGTGCAGGTGAGAGATAAAATAATGTATTAGGGATTATTGAATTACTGAATACCAGAATAACTTTACATGTGAAATTGAAGTGATGGTAATCGATGTGTCATTTTCCATTAAAAATAATAGGTATTCCCTTAAATACCAGCTTCATAATAGTGAAGATAACTGGAAAAAAAACATTGGCTCCTACCACGTACAAAAGGCAGTAGGTAGCAAGTAGTCATAATCTATTATAACATACTCGTTTGATAGGACCAATCTGCGGGGTGTAGGTTCGAATCCCAAGCACTCACCTCTATTTTAGAAATTATGGGTGTGAGTATTAGAATGTAATTATCATCCCTAGATTTAATGGGGAAGAAAATCGTCGTAAGTACGTTTTCAACACGCTTAAAGTTCTTAAAAGTTTTCAAAAGTATGTAAAGCTTACAAATTCAGGATTAAGTCAGGTTGGTGGACTAACCTATCCTTTCCGTTGAGAGAAAACCTGTGCTTAGCTATTGCTAGGTTCCCTCTACCTACTAGGTTACCCATAAATATATGGGTTAACTACTAGAATTTGACTACCAACGTGGTTCGCAATGGATCCAGGATTCGATCCCTGGCCAAACATATATGTACAATCAAATATCTAAATGATGATCTTAGTTTCCAGTTTTCGGTCTGGGTGTTTGTGAATTCATATTTTTGTGTCCTCGCAACCCACGACACAGGTTATGTGCTAGTCTGGGACAATGGGTGTAAAAGCTATAAATAAAGTTTTATTTCAGTGTGTTCCTTATTCCTAAAATACTTTAATTATTTAGATATTAGTTTCCCATTTGGTCATTACAGCTTAGTATGGTGACAAGTCACGTGTGCTTTTAAATCGATTGCCATGGAATTGCTATCAAGGGAAATCATCCCGCCGACTGCATGTAATTGATGCAGGGGGCTAGTAACGAGATTCCCACATTCTTCAACAGAATTAACAATTAGCACCCAATAATTGAAACTAGTTTTTGTGTGGCATTTGAATCTTATTATGTTTTAAATAAAAAAAAAAAAATCTTAATAAAATTGATGCTAGCAATTATTGCATTTCTGGACTTTTCGGTTTATTAATCAGATCTTGTTTTATTTTGTCTATAAAAAACAAAGCTACAATAATTTAGAGGTACCTACTTATCTACATATTTATTTTTTCTATACTAATATTATAAAGAAGAAAGATTTAGTTGTTTGTTTGGTTGAATTGAATAGGCTCCAAAACTATTGAACCGATTTTAAAATTCTTTCACCAATTAAAGATACAATTTTACTTAGTGCTATAGGCTATATTTCAATCAAATTCCTATACTTAATTTTAACTTTTATTTAACGCTGGTGAAACCGCAAGAATAAGCTCGTTTAAAATATGTAAGTAATAAAGGTAACTGACCTGTGTTATTGGACCCATTTAATACTTACCAACCTAGTTTGGTGAACCTGTTTTGATGTTTTGCTAGAAAAGCAAGGTATGATTTGTTTGATATTTTTCATATCATCAAAATCAAAAATATTTAATTCAAAGTAGATTCTATACAAGAATTCTTTTTGAACGTCAATAATATTATTTTTTCTCTACCACCACTTCCGAAAGTGTTTAGTTATAGTGAAGAAACGACGAAACCCGGAAGAATCTCCATAACACACATCTTTTAAAAAAAAGGTTTCAATTACAATGTCAGGTTACTCTAAAAACATGTGAACTAAACGGCTGGACCGATTTTGACGCGACTTTCACTGGAAGAAGGCTAGGATAGAAGGTCAAGGGCGTAATAGACTACTTTAATTTTGGAAAAAAGCATTAGCGCGCGTGCCACGCGCATACGCGCGCTGTCGCGGGAGAGCGGGTTGTATGGGAGTATGCTATATTGATAGGCAACTCATTTCAATATAATAATGCACATAATCCTTTGTTGATTAAAAATATGACAAAAAGCCGGTGGACAAACCTACAAATTACACAGGATTAAAACGTGTAGGTGGTCAATTATTTAAATACAATAATATTATAATCTTCAATACTACGTACATATTAATTTCTCCATCATTAAAATAAAGATTTCTTAAATTATACACAACTAGCGCCATCTGTTATAATTTACTTACACTAATTTCATGTCTATTGCTCTTCAAGTGTAAATATTTCCGTCAGTGTTTATAGATGGCGCTCCTTCGAAATTTAACATTCTAGTATTCCAACATGTGAACAATTGTTTGTGAAATTGCTACTCAACAACAGATGTCACTAGAAGATACCAAAGTATCGTATATTTTCTTCTTTGTGTGCGTTTGATTTAGTTTGTACACATGAATGTATTTATCTATTACAATCAATAATGATATGTATGAAGATTCTGTAAGATATGTATTCATGTTATACTGTTACTATCTTATTAAATATGTTATTGGTATTGAATTTACTTAAAATATATAAGGACCGTACTTAATTGTAATAAACTATTAATATTCTTTACGCATTGAAATATTTAAGTGGATAAAATACTAGCCCTGATATTTTTTGATTAAGAAATAGAATTTTCATGCAAGTTATTTCCTAATAAGTATGTAAGTAAACAAATAGAGTCTGTGACTGTGAACTCGGGCAACCTACACCCACTGAATTCATGGCCGGCTCCCGGGATAAACAAAATCAGTGCCAAGTGCCAAGTTTTGCAGTTACCGCATGCATGGACGTCACAAGACGTTATATATTTAATGTGCGAATTGTTTTAATACATTTCCATTGTAATATACTATTTGAAATACAAAATGTACTTATTTAAGTTCCTATAGTAAAATTACGTCCGAAAATCAACAGGTCGGTTTTTGGACATTTTCATAAACAGGCAATTTATCATTCATAGTTTAACGTGTTGCCTCGGTTAACTGGGTAAAGGAATGGTTTTGAATTTTTTTTTAACACTGAAAAAAGAAAATTATAGTTAGCATTAGCAGGGTTCATTGCAAATTCTACACCTTTTCATACTAAGTACACACATGCGACTACTTTTTTACTTTCTGTCTACATTGAAATTGCGGAATAATAATGAAGCCAGAATTAAAAATAATCTTTCATAACAAAATTATTATTACTCACTGTAACAAAATTATTTTAGTATTCATACCACAACCTATGAACGCGTTTGGCGGTTAAGAGGGGTAGGATCCGTAGGACTCCCCTAATTGGCGCGGTTCCAACCGGTGGTGTGTTATGTTGTCGTAATACAACGATTTCCCTGGTATTTTCAATTACTAATTCCGCTGGAGGACCTTTCGTAAAGCCTCCATATTTACACAAAAGCCTCTTAATTCTATGTAAGAGCTAAAATAGTAGAGTCCGTGTTTATTGTCTGTCTAATTATGTACTTTTGCTTCAAGTAGTACTTAATCGAAATTGTATATATGTAATTATGTATATTTATTATCAACTTTTGTGTTGGAATATAAACTATATAATTCATATACATAATGGTAATAGCACACGCATTGTCATTGGAAGTCATATGAAATATTTATTTTTATTTCATATTATAAATGATATAAGGATTACGAATTACTTTAAATACCTACATATTATGTTTAGTCAAATATTTGGGGTTGATTACTGGTGACCATATAGTACAGCGATTATTG
>DWMA01000584.1:0-10609 GCA_018252035.1 Urbanus sp. 3 SS-2014
GTACATGACAAATCGCTCTCATTTGAAACAACAATGCCGCGACCATACGGTTCCCCATGAAAGGCAAGATCAACTCTCGACAGATGAAGTTGAACTGGTAAGTACTAATCCTTATATAAGTGATGGGAATCGAAATGGTTTAATGCCCGACTATTGTAATAAAAATAACGAAATAAGAAAATTTTGATCGATTTTTATTAGATAAAACATAAATAATTGGCGTATACTTACTAGTGTAAGTACTGCAAGTTAATTAGTGAGATCAAACTAAGATAAATTGTAAGATTAACTCTAATTGCTCTATAAAAGACTATCATAATTGTCTCTATTGAATAAAAATATAAAATAAAATCGATTGAGATGACGAAGTACCTATAAATAACTGCAATAAATATGACTAAATACATATATGTACTTTAACTATGTTCACAAAAATATTTCTCAAACAGGCTATCTCTACCATAGATTACATTATACGTAGTTTCAACATAAATTGTACCTACATAGGGAAATGATATCGAAGTTTTTAATTACGCATCCATAATAGAAACAATACATTTAGGTATACAATGACCTAATAAAACGTCCTCATAAAAAGAGCTAGAAGAAGAAAAGTGTCAACAGATAGGTGACGATAATGGCCCTTGATTACCATTTAATGGCTGATGTTAAGTTGTTCCGCATGTTTTTCTGAACACTTGCTCTGACTACAGTGTCGTGGTTCGTATTTATTAACTACTATTACCGCGGCTTTGCTTACATGTCTTAAGATTAAAATAATAATAATAATTCCAGAGAATTATAATTTTCTGGACGAAATTTAATGGAATTTATTCATAATTCGTCCTTTAAATTTCGTTTCGTTTCGTCATATTATTGTTGTTTATACATTTTTAACGTTAATTAGACTCAATCATTCAGGGTGTTTTAGTAATTAAACAGATGAGTGGAGATCGAGATTTCTTCAGGTCTCAGCATATAATAAATATGCCTAATATAGATAAAAAATATCTTTCTACTCGATATATGACAAATGTAACAAAATTATCACAATATTATTAGTGCGGCCTCAGGTTGCATGTTAAACTGTCATAAAGCATAAATAAATGACAACGTTTTCGTAAGTAGGTACTTATAATGAGATGTAAGTACTTTATTACTATTGTTGACAATGTTGTACAGAGGCCCTTGCTTCTTGAACAAAGGACCATCGCTCCTTCATCAACCCACTCTGAGGAAAAAGGACTGACTGTAATCTACTATGCTGAGCAAGTGCACATTAATAGACTACGTATATTTGAGTTTCTTTTACTAAATACATACTATATAACAATGTTTTGACGACCCACGCGGCGGAGCAGTTGCCATACCGGTCTGACGCGCTATGGGTCCCGCGTTCGATTCCCGGCTAGATATCTGAATTATGAATTTAGATTTATGTTCTTGGTCTGGGTGTGTATTCGTCTTTGTGTGTTCATTGCGTCCACGATACAGGTAAACATCCTACTGTGAGGCTATGAGTGTAGAATGCATGTTTGTTACAGCGTAATTCAAGCGGTCCTTGGTTGCCTGCCCATCCCAGACCCATCGCTCAACCAAGAAGCTATGAAAATAATGCGCATCGCCGATAGAGTTTGCAAATGTAATTTATAATTAAAATTAACGTTTAAAACAAATAGCTTGTCTACTTTTTCTGAATATTAAAACCTCTAATATTTCATAATTAAATTACAAGATATTATATTATTTCCAATACAACTATGACATTTGCAGAAATTGATAATTCTCCTTTCACTAGATTTATTTAAATTATCAGTGGATAATAATTTTGTGATGGCACTTAGGTATAAATATATCTTTGAGCTAAGCATGAGTTCTCAAGTAGAATAGATTTTTCATATTCAAAAGTGATCAACTCAATTATTTAAAGATTTATTAACACTTTTTTAAATAGGTACAATATTGTAATATACGTACCAATATTTCAATGTTTGAAATAATTTATAATGATTAGTTTCTAAGTTACTAAACACACTTTATTTATTTTAGGCTTAGTAGCTTACACAACCCGACCTACAGCAATATGCCAGCAGTCCAAAACCTTTCCAGCTGTGTTGAACTCTATAGTATTGACAAAGTGTATCGCGGTTCACCTATGGGAGAATTCTCCATACGTTAGTAAGCAACTGAGAGGCATCGGTCCCACGTTTAGTATGCTATTGGCCTCAGCGGGGAAAATCAATTTCATGCTACTAGAGGAAAGCCATCCGAGGGATTTGGAAAGAGTAAGATGTTTTTCTGGATTGTTTAGGTTTTGTATAGCAAACGAGGATGTAATTTATAAGTTACTTTGTTTAAGTAGCACCTAGTGGTCAATACCACTCATAGATATTTGTTAGTAAATTCGAAATAGGGTTGTAAACGCATTTTACTTATTCATACCTGCATATATATTCAGAATAAAATAATAAATTCGCGTATTACGTTTGTTTTATTTTCTCTCTTTACTTTTAAGAGATCGATTTTATTCTCCTCAATTCGTATATTGAATTGAATTTAATTAATCTTATTTTGCTTACCTATAACAAAAATGCAAATAATATATTTTTAAAATAAGTAACAATTATTTTAAAAATAACTTGTCAAATATGGAGTAATTCTACAAATTATAAAACTTTATTAATAAAAATATTACTGTCCCATTTCTGTTTAACAGTCGTCCCAGAATGACACAAAGTATATCTTAAGTTCCTTGCTTACTGTTGCTAAAAAATAATATCATCGAGACATTTTTATAGTCTTTAGGTAAATATTTCGTCGCGCGTTGATGTCTAATGTTCTAAAAAGTGCACGTTACCTGTAACGTTAAAATAATCATATTTTTATATAGAAAATCTTACATTTTACTTTTTATACAAATATTTATCTCATTTACATCAGAGTAAACCCTATTTCCGTATTTCATATCACAAGGTCTAGACGCCACTCTACCATTAAGCGGGTATTAAAGTATCATCAATCATGTAGTTTGAAAGCATCTTGTTAAACTAAACGCCCTTTACATTGACCACCGTTTATTGGTTAGTAGATAATATTTGACGTTGATATTTGTTTTTCATGCACTATTCTTATATGAAATTATTATTTCTGTATAGATAATGAACAAAGGACCTCCAGCTGGTAATCTTATAAGAAAACAAATAAGTCTGTTACCAAAGTATCAACTCACTATTACTCCTATAGACAGAGATAGAGCCCGCATACAATTAGTACTACTTAACCAGTCCTACTTGTCGGAAAACATGGATAATCTCACAGCTGGGGCGAATCATAAGAACTATATAATTGTCGGCGATTCTGAAAACTACCTTCTATATCTTAATTCGTTCAAGTAAGTACATTTACTTACCGTTTACCAATATTCTCAATTTGTACACTACATTATATTTGCAACCCCTAATTTTACATGACGAAATTATATGTGAGCTACTATGTACATGTGTACATACTAATATATCATATCACATACACATACATACATACCTAAATCACATACATATCTAACTACCAAAATTGTAGTCATCGGGTATATAAAAAAATATTTTTAGATTTTTTTAATTTTCATATTTTAGGGACACCGATTTAATAAGGGTCTATGATGGTTGTATTACTTGCGAAGTTAGAAGAAAACACAACTTTGAACACAAAATTATGGCCCACTGTATTAGCTCAAATTTTGGTACGTATTGTGCCTCAATTTCTAAATTAATATTGATTAATAGATATTGATTGATAAATCATTTATTGGAACTAATGTTTTTTATTCATTGCAGTTGGTATTGATGTACAAAGCGAATATTTGTTTATAGACGCTGCACCTATGTATGCAAAGGACTTAGAAATCATTACGAATGTACATGATAATAATACTAAAATAGCATCTGAAACAAATGTAGAAATTGAACGAATATCAGCGGACCGTAAAAGAAAATTTAATAATAACCTAGACGTCACATGTTCTAAAGAAAAGCTAAAACGAGAGAATACTCTTATCGAAAAATTTAAATGCCTTAAAGCATCTTTTGGAAAAACCAGTAAAGAATTATTGGGGAATTTAAATAAAACCACAGATATGTCCAAAAATATACTGCACAATTTAAGGCAACTAGAACCTAATTTGAACGTGAATTTTGAACTTGGTAATATACAAGAAACAATAACGGAAACGAATTCTGTAACTAATTTTGATATTATAGATTTGACCAATAATGATGATTTATTTGAACAGTTAGAAGACGATAGCCAAGTAAATAATATCTTAAATGAGATTGAAAATGAAATTGGTAGGACTGTTGCACAAGAAGGCCTATCCGTAACTACAGAACAACTAAAATTTCTTACGAGTAAACACGAAAAAAATATCACTACTTACAATAAGAACACAAACGAAATGAGGAAGTTAAATAAAAAGCATGTTAAGTCCAACTATATCGATATATTAGAGAGAAAAAACGGCACGATTGAGGAAAATGACGATATTATGACCAGTGATGACGGCGGGTTCGCAGAAACTGTTAAAATGCAAATTGAGAAATATTTACAAAATACCGAACATTCTAAACCTAGACATGAAGATTTAAAAGCAGTATTAGAAACGGAAAATAAAGAAGAATTAAATATATCTTCGGATAATAAGTGTTTAAATGAAGAAGCCAATGATGAGTCTGATACATTGAACTGTAATAACATATGTAAAGATATATCTGAAAATGTCAATATCGGTATTTACGAGGAAGAACAACTAACGCTTACAAAAAATAATGACGACGATCATCTTAAAGTAATAAATGAATATGTTATGGCAAGACACGAATGTACTAATAACACGAATATTCCTATTAATCCTGATGAATATAATAGGCATAGCAATCAACCATCGCTATTAACTTCATGCTTAATTAATAATGACACCCGATGCGAATATAATAAAAACGTAAATAAAACTTATTTAAATGATATGAATTTAAATATAAATAATTATCAAGGAAACCACAATAAAAGTTTTGTAAAAGTTAAAAAGGCCAGAGATGTGGGTATCAGACAACAAAATTTAGATAATAATTTGGATAATCAGAAAATCAATGAAGGAAATATCTATGGCGATCACAATAATACACAACATTTGCAAAAAATAAATGGCTTCGCTTTAATGCCTACTTGTTCGTTAGTTTCAAAGAATATCGTAGGAGAAAGTTTTAGTATATGCAAAGGCACTGATATTAAATTATCTACGATTAATAGTGAGAGGGAAAATATGGATGATGTTCATAATAATAAATTCCCAAACCTTTATATTTTAGATAATGATTTATTTAATGAAAACGCATTTAATGTTAGTCAAGATAATACGAATCGTATAGAAAAATATTCTTATAGAGCAATAAAGTTCGACGTTAGTAACAAAGGTGACAAACATACAGTTAAAGTAATTAAGAAACTAAAAATAGACTTAGATATTACTAGAATAGTTTCTACCATAAGTGAAAACCCGATGAGTAAGGAAGTAGTAAGTGACTCAGAAGAAATTCAACTCATCGAGTCTGATAATAATTCAAGTATGGCGATAGACTTCCGACCATATGAAATTCTGGAAAATATTGAAAATAGTAAACTGAAAAATGTCGATCAGGTTCTACGTGGGAAATCTGCTGCATTACAAACCTCCTCTAATATAAAAGGATCAAAATATAATCAATCAAGAACAGACAAACGTAATATAAAAGCAGATTTTGATGTTTCTGAAACAGTTACAAACTATAGAGATAGAGAAGATAGTACTGTTGAAATCATAGAATATGTATGTAATAATAGTTCAAATAAAGACTACCTACCACACGAAAGTATGGAACGTAGAAAAGAAAATGAACCTGATGTTGAAGAAAATCTGGATGACAAATCAGCATCAAAATACAATCAGCCTAAGACAGAAAAATGCAATAATGTTAAAGATATTTTGAAGAAATATGCCACCATAATAAAAAGGTATGCATTAATAACCAATGCAATAATATTTTTTTAGAATAACCATATTATGTAAACACTGTATTATTATAATTTTATACTGTATTATTATAATAGTTATCTATGTTTTTTTTAGAAATACACCAGAAGTTCCCGCAATTAAACAAGTTAATAAGGCTCCTTTCGTGAAACCTCCCGAAGATAAACCGAAACGACGCTACAAAATCAGTGACATACCAAATTTAGAATTTCCGTTGCTAAAAATGTCAATAGTAGATAATTGTAACCACAGAGACATCAATAATCAAATAACAGAAAAGGGTCAGAATGAAGTCAGTCGTGGTGATAACGTAAATCACGATTCACGATCCTCAGACATTTGTAACATTTCGGAAGGTCAGTTGCCTAATACTCCAACCCCACAGTCAGAACTTTTGGATGAATTAAATGTAAAGTTTGAGTCGAATATTGAAATGTTAAGCCCGTTATGTACCGACCCGTTCCAATCAGAACTAAAAGATGATACTTGCAATATAAATAACGATTTGCTCGATCCCAGAACTTTAATTCAACGTTATAACATCGATGACTCGGATGAACTTATTCCACCTCCGCCCGAATTTGCCGATGTTGTCATAAATTCGCCTTATAAGAATGCGACTAGCGCCTACTCGCCCTCTTCACCAGAATATTCTACAGAACTATATTGCTGTCAGGCAAATAAGAACTGGGTTTGTGAAACACCAACGAAACAATTTAATAATGAAGACCCCATAACAAATGTTTTCGATAGATTCTCTCAACACACAGAATTAACGCCTTCTAAAGAGATAGAAACGTGGACTTTGTCGTGTAAAGATAATGTACATGACGATGACAATATCCGAAATCCTAGTAAATGTTATACAGTGATGCGAAATAATTCTCCGAATATTAATACACTGTACTCAAATTCTAGATATGCTAAGTTAGGTGAATTTAAATTCAAACGTAAGAAATATCTTCATCTGAAAAATAATTAAAAATGTAAATATATTTTTAGTATTATTTGTTTAGAAAATATAAATACGTACACCTACTTAACGTAAAGAGCAAATGTTACCTATAAATTAATTAAAATATGTATCTATGAAGAACTTACTAATATAAAATTTTCTTATCATATATTCTGCAAAATGTATAAAACCGGTTTCCTGAGAGTTCCATTAAAATGGATTCAGCCATTAAGTTGTTTATTATTTTAAATTCAGAGCGACTAACAAAATTATTTACTACTAATTTATGTACTCATAAATAGGTACACTATTATTTCGACGTTCAGAAATGTAATGTGTAATGGAAGGAAAAACAAATACAGCAGTTCACCTGACTCGTAACATATTAACCAAACCAAATAAACTTCGGTAACTCACTTATTATTGTTTCAAATACTAATTCGAAATGGTTTAATTTGGCAAGTCTTTTCACCTTTATCCAAATACCTAAAGCTTTGTACCACTGTTACAAAAATTACGAAAATATGTGAAAAGTGCCACTACCATTAGTGTTTGTGCATATTTATTTCAATAGGATTAACTTATACTGTGCATTGTAAAATTAATGGGTTATAATATTTTATGTTTGCGACGTCAGAAATAAATATTAGTTAAGAGATTGATAAAAATAAAATAACATTTGAAGCAACACCAATTTTTTATTGTAGTTAAGAGCAAAAACAATTCATAGCATAAAGTAAATTAATTTCTCACAATTTACATAGTATTAGTTATAGCAAGGGTGAGATTTATAACGTTTTCGAAAGTGACAATATTCTATTGCTATATGATTCTTACTTATTACATATATTTAAATATAAGTAAAACCAAGACTGACTAAACATAAAAGTATAACACGTGAACTTCGATGTCTCGATGGTCGGACATTATAATTTTATTTAGTTGGTCTTGGTTGAACAGAACTCCATTCCTTTACTCCAATTAGTCTTTTCTAACTTGAACAGTGCGATGTTATAGCGGGCAGGTTGAACTCACACCATTCAATTTAAAAGAAACTGGGTGCGTGCAGGATCCTCGTCATTGTCGGCCACCGGCGACAGCAAGACGACGATACTGTACAGGTAGAAAATGTTACAACCTCTATACTTTGCATTAAAATAATGCCCATTTTCACAGGCAAGGGATCCTAACTTCGCAACCATTAATTCCAGTGACATATTCACTCTAACACATAGTTCTCAGCTTCCCTGCAAAGTTTTCTATCATGTATTCAAAAGAAAACCATACAATCACTGGTAAAATAGAAATAAAGTCATACAGCAATCCTGCCTTTTCACAAATGTGCTACAAGTCACCTGCAAGTTCCAACCCTTGCACTTTGTAAGTTCAACTGCGATATGGGAGCTCTTTACAAAGCAAAGGTCGGGCAGTTCGTCAACAAGACAATACCAGCTGAGAATATTTTTCCGTTTAATGCTCAGCATGTTAAAAAACGCTTAACACACCATACTAAAGGAAACTTAATTAAAGAAGGTCTGTTTAACTAAATTACCAAAAAGTGGCTATTCTTTGATTATAATATACATTAAAAGCTAATATTTTTTTCAATAAGTAGACAATAATTTGATTATGAATGCAAAAACATGCCTAAATAATGCTGAATATTAAACTGGAAATTTATAGTCCACACTTTTTTTTACGTTTTTTATTTTTTTATTATTTTTTTTACTTTTTTATTTATTGAGTAATTTCCACGCTGGGAAAATTACACTAATTCTATGCAAAGTATAGCTTGTATTTTATGAGACCACTCCATACTTTGATTCCTTAATTTAACGGGCTATGCTATTTACTCTCGCACATTAGCAGTAATATAAGTACTTCTTATACACATTATTGACAGTGAAATGATATAAATATATATGCTACTAATTATATAATTTACGTGGATCATGTTCTACATGTACACAAACATCTGAATCAAGTAAGAGGTTGCTTTTCATATTTTGTTCCCATAGAAAATACAATACACATATACATGTTTTATAGGTATTCAGCTACTCGAGCACGATTAAATTACACTCTATTATTTATTTAAAATTCAGATTATAAGTCACGAATAAAGCATCTAAGGTGTTGCTCCTGTTGATTGGTAGGCATAGCAATCTCCGTGTTTATTTTAACATGCTTATTAATTATTAAAAAAAGATGAAGAGGGACAATAATTTACTTGATTTAGATGTAAGTAATGTTTTTTGGAAAACATTCAATCATTTATCATTCTGAAATAATTATTATAGATCATTCAGAAAAATCAATTCATAGATGCAATCACAATTTGATGGAATCAATAAAAACAATTTTCTATATAAAATCACAAATAAATATACTGCAAATATGCCAGTTATACAGCATAGCCCGAAGTGCTGACCGCACATTGGCTTTATTGCCATATTCAAACAGGAAGTGGTGATAAAGATAAGTGTAGACTCACAATCTGGCGACATCAACTACTGGCCCATATGTCACATTCTACTCATTTCAAGAATGATTTCACGAGAACATGTTCTTATAATGTGATAGTGGCCAAATGCATTGCAAGTAATTATTCACTTCACATAGTGTAGTACCAGGCGTGAATAACTGATGTCGCAAGATGTAGGTCCTACTCACTTCTTGGTCATAATTTTGAGATATTCAAGAGCATTTTGTGCAGACGAAGACTGAGCGTCCTTGCTGGTCAGCCCTGATCCATAGCAAACGGCCACCGGCAGGGTGGACAGCTGCACCAAGCATTGGCAGCGACCAGTCATGGACTTTTCTTCAATGTCCACATAAGTCACTTCAAAGGACTGCTCAGAAGCAATTTCCTGAAGGAATTGCACAAAATTGAAATCCTTGTTGTTCAGAGGAGTCACCTGTAATAAAAGTCAAATGTTGTATTACAACGAAAAGCAATAAAACAGTATGTACATGAAAACTAACTACACATGAATTCAATCTTTGTATCATGCAATTAATTGTTTTAAGACAATGTAATGAACATTTTCATGCATAATAATCAAAATTTTTGCATACCTGCAACTTGGCCAGGTTAGGGCCGACAGACTGTTTGAGATGTTTGTGAAACTGCGACACCTTGTGGCTGTGGCTGGTAGTGAGTGTGGAGATTTTACTATCTTTCAAGTCGGCATAACGGGCCGCTACTCCGCCCTAGAACACAACACGCATTATTAGTTTATATTCCTTGTTAACTCTTCAGTCCATTCAAGCTTGCAGGAGCCGACCGAAAGATAGTAAAATACCTGGCCAAGTAGCAACCTTATTCTTTTTCAGAATATCTCAAGTGCCACTTTGCATGGCTAGTAAAGAAAATTTTGTGACATGTGTACAGTGTACATTAGTAAATTTTTAAACACTTTTTTAATCACATAATAATACAAAGCAAACAAAGTGAGCAACTAAAGTTATGGAACAATGGATGGGGTTGCCTGTGGTATTAAGTTATGGGTATTCAAAAATATGGAATCATTTTTAATATAAAAACATATTGTAGATAAGTTTTGTTTGGTTACAATACCTCTTCCTCAGGT
>DWMA01000585.1:0-10607 GCA_018252035.1 Urbanus sp. 3 SS-2014
TCGTCGCCGGACTGCGGCGGGTCTGGTGCATGTATCAGGTTAAAAGGCAAACACAAGTTCGCGCGTCTGAAGTATGGTACGGCCATATCTTGTTATATGGATCACTGGATAGTAGATAAATAATGAATGAATCATTGATACCTAAGAACTTAATGGAAAAAACAAAAGAACAACTGTTGTCCCATTACCATTTTTCTGTGTCCGTCGCACATTGACAGCTGTAGTGTATGTGTACTTCGTTAGAGCCTATAACAGGATTCCTTAGATAACATACAACGAGCACACTTCCTGCCGTTTGCGATATGTAGCCGAGAGCAGTAAATCTTTACCGCTCCAACTATTTCTATATTTCATTATTGCAATAAAGAAGATGGGGCGATATCTTCATTACTGGGCGCACAGAATCGATGCCACGATAATTACGGTTCGCTCGTAGCCGACCGACGACCGATGAAATTAATTCCAGATGGAGGTTAGCGAAATAGTGCATCGTGCAAATATTATACGTGGAATGTTATTGATGATAGTAATAGTATATTGAGTCAGAGACGGAGAAATTAGAAACATCATAACTTTTATATGGCCAATAAAACGATATTCGTTTATTACCAATAAAGAAACATCCGCTTATCAAAGGGAACAGATAAAACATAAGTTATCAACGAAACAACTCACTCAACACCGTCCGAGAGACACACTTATCTTCGAAAGTTCGTTCACGATGCACTTTTATCTGTGCGTTAGTCATAAATTTTTAGTCGAAACACTCAATATCTGGATGGATACGGACGCGTAAATTATAAGCGGCCGTCACGACTGAGCGGTTCGAGCGTGTTATCTGTTTCTGAGAAACAAAAAAAATATCAACGAAAGACCGCAACGTAACCGAACACATTTTTAATGAATTATACCAACGAGTACGTCTAGACGATAACGTTTTAGACGAAGCAAATTATCTTCTAACATATGTAATGTAGAGTTGAGCTTGTCTTGAGCATTAATGAAGTGGAAAAGACTTGCAATTTTTTATAGAGAATACATTTTAACATTAACTGCTAATGAGTAATACATGCAAGCGAGCGGCCTTGGAGCTTATAGAAAATGGAATGTGTGACGTTCAGTTTTCGTCCATTACACAAATACGTTAAGTAATTCTTTGTTGCTTAGTGAAAGTCAATAAGTTTTAAATAATAACTCAGCAAATTGCAAAGAACAATAGGATCTGCAGAACCAACACTGAGCATATTATTGAGCAATTTAGAACGATCGCGTGGTGAGATATCGATGGCTCAAATCCAAATCACAGCAATTTCGTGGCACGTTATAACAGTATTTTTTTAAATAACACGTTCTACACGTAACGTGTGTTTAAGGTAAATTTGAAATCGACAAATTTAGAATGTACTGTTTTAATGTAAACTAAAATTTTGACTTTTGAAAGTACGTATTAGTATACAACCTTCATATTTTATTCACAGTATGTCATTGACCTGTTAGAAATAAAGATATGTATTATAAAATTAACTCACCGTTTTTTTACAATGTGTTTCTTGGATGAGTAAGCATTATAATTTGTTTCTATAAACAAGCAAACATGAATTGATTATCCGTTCTTCTTTGAGTAAAATTTCAGTCCACATAAAATAAAATTAGAATAAATCATAATGTATACCTACTAAATTGCCAAAGGAATTCGTACAACGCAATAGAAGGTACAAGTAAACAATTTAAAATAACAGCTGTAACTCTTTAATCGATAGTAAAGCAACCTTTAATTAGACAAGAGTTTATTAAAATCTCAACGGTCCTCTATTTACATTAGAAAGTCCGTAACATTGCATAAGCGAAGTAGCGTGTACGGCAGATAGCTGATATTCAATAGATCATTAGCAATAAATGAGACAATATTGTCAGTCTGTCCATCGGGCGCGCCCGTCCTACTATCGCCGTTGGTGAAGTCATTAATCATCTCCCGGTGGCATCCGTATGGACATAAAACACAGAGATTACACTGACCGTAAATGTTACATCACTTGTTACGTACATCTTAAAGTCAATTTTGAACCCCAAATCATTTATATGCGCCGCCGTACGCACATTACCGATGCTCGTAATATCAAATCTATTACCGGAAAATTTGCAATCAAAACAGACGAGAAGTATAGTGAAGATTAAGTTTTCGACACACATTTCAAAGACGGCGAGGGATTCAATAATGTTCAATTAAATAACCGGGCGGATAAAATCTACGTAATTTCATTCCTATTTAAAACTACTATTAGATTATGTTTCGTACATAACATTGCTTGTAATGTAACATTCGCAGGTGCACTCTGTTTAACAGCATCGTTATTACGTACTTTAAATTTTACGTCGCTTTAGAGATGAAACTTGCGAATTTGATACAGCGTTTAGTCATAACATATCTCAAGAAATGTACACTGAATTTTAATATGCGCATGTTTTGAAGTTCTAAAAAAGTACATACATATTTTTGGAGATGACATATCCCGTCAATGTGATATTACCAGACAATTTAAACATAAAACATATAAGAGATGAGTTATAGACGTAAACAGACAATAGAATACTCTTATATCGGGATGCGGCGCCAACAAAAGGAATACCGCCACACGATACGAAGGCCCAATGTTCGGATAAAATAAAAAAGATCATTAACGAACGCATTCAATTGTATAATCATGACGGCCTCTCGTGTCATTTAACGTTTAACTCTTAATTTGACAGCGGTATGATTGGCTTCGATTTTTGACAATTGTTTGCTTAAGAGCTTATTTCATTTTGTGGCTCGACAATGTCTTATTGTAGACAAATACAATATGTGTTAATATAAATACTAATGAACAAGATTAACAAGTTTAAGCTATCGATTATTTATAATATATTTATTATTCATAACGCGAATGTATCAATATACAGAATTTTACTTAAACCTTATTATTATTTTAATTTATATTTCGGACTCATCGTCTCTCTGTTATATGAGACTACTGGTGTGGCGATAATTTGTGTGCTTGCCTTTATCTTTGTTAATACATAACAATAAAACAAAGTCATTTTTTTGCATACTTATGCTTATGCTAATGACAATTTTAACCTATTGAATTAAACAAGTTACCCATATAACAATATTTATAAGTAAATGTACATTTGTTTATAGTTTGCGGACTTGTAGTCATTAAAAAGTATGAACAACTTATTACCATTACTTTACACATTTCGTTTTGGAATGCAGTAACAATTGAAAATCAAGAAATCCAATAACTCAAGCATGGTTTCCTCCGTAAGCATGAAACTAGGATATTTAAACAGCCAATGCATAGCACGCTCAAAAGTGAATCCGCGGAAGAAAGATACGATCTAGGCACAGCCACCGCTCACGAGCGAACATTTGACGCTCTCCGCATTCCGTGAATGGAGCTGATGGTACAGGTAGACAATGACGCAACGTGGATTAAGCGTTTGTGTCACTCTTAACTATTAGTAAGTAGATATCGACTGTTACGTTAACTGGACAAACAAGCCTTGTCTTAGATTGAGAATTTTAATTCATAGTTCACCACACATGCACAGAAGAGTTTGGTTCACTCTCTATTCACTCTATTTCACCTCTTCACCTCATTAAACCAAAAACTGTAGCAGTAATCACCTCAAAATTAGTACAATTTGTCTACAAACATATGTAGATACTGAATGTTCAAAGTCGAAATTGTCAGTTATTTTTTACATTCTCGTGATTTTCATGGTATTCATGTATTTAAAAATACCCATGTAATAGATGAAAGGATAAAAGTGCTATTCTTTATAACACCCATATAAAAACTACGTTTGTTTGAAAATACTGGATCGTCTGTACTGCCTTATACATATGCACCAGACACAGCCAATTTAGTATTTCCGAGTGTTATAATACGGTTTATACCAGAACGAAGAAACGCGTTGACCTTTAGTTTACTTGACTGCGTGTCAGCCGGCCGATTGATACGTGCCGTATTGAAACGTCAAGACACGATACAATCTGCCGATCGTTAGGGTGATTTCTCCACGGGAGCACTACTGTCACCTATTACGTGGGGAGTCCAGGCACATTAGTTATTCAATTATGCGAAGTCCCCATCTGATTGCCGCTCGAAGCTTTCAACTTCCCACCATTCACATTGAAAAGAAGGAATAAATAATAATGTCCATTTAGAGAAATGAATAGGCGACCATTATGAGATGCTAAAAGCGCTATAGATAGAAATACAGATAGTTGAAGTGGAGGTTATAGAACCTTAAATGTAGACAGACGTTGATCAAGATGTACATTTGTTAGAGATAAGCTAATACAAATTCGTGATCCATCAATAAGAGCGCGGGAGGGTGTAAAAACGGTCGCGAACGCATCCTCGGCTCGAATAAAGCCTCGTTACGCGGCCGCTTCGTGAATGATGGATGAGCGTATCTAACCTGCAACAACATTGTACTCGTCTACAACAACTTTAAGCTCTAATTCAATGAAAGAAAGACCAAATGGAGTGTTAAATGATGGTATTGACTTGAATTCGTCTGGTATGCAACCAGAATGATTGACAAGTCCGGGTCGATAGTATCGGCCGTCATTTATAACACCGCCACCGCTAGTTAGTACACATTCATTGCTTTATCGTGTACTTGAATAATGAAGGGACTGTAACTAAGTAAGCCATTTGTTTGTAAATTTGATTTGAAAAAGAACGTTTTGATCTCGGCCGTTCTAAACTCAACTAAGGGAGCGTAAGTTTAAATGCAATCTACATTATAATAAGCTTCTACTGGGGATATAGTTAAAGTTTATATTCATTTTGCCAATTTACATAAGAATCGTGGACTGAAATAATGATAACATGACTTGTTTCTTGATTAATTTTAATACAAAGTCTCACCCTATTAGTCAGTGAAGCTACTTCATTCATGGCATAGGAAATATTCAGTTTATTGCAGAATGAATAAATACTATCGTGACAGTAGAAAGTGGTGGCATATCGCTGTTGCTACATTTGTTGCAAATGCATGGTGACGTTTATAAATAACTCAAAGACTCGGATAAGTAAAATACTTGTGCATTCACAGGGAACTTGGATTATGCAATAAATATACTCAGAAATCGGATTTAAATCTTAAGACTAATCGGAATTATTGTAAACTGGGGTCTAAAAAAAAGCAATTTTATAAAATTTTTGTGATAGGATACGATCGGCTTTTGATAATAATCCTTGGATAACAGTCGTTAAGCCTCGTAGGCCGTTTGAAAACATTCGATACGCATTGACCAGTAAAAACGGCCATGCCTCCATTGCTATCTCCCCTAGTCGTGGATACCCATCCACTATTCAGGATCTAGTGAACATACAACCCATTATAAAGATATATCTGATAAAGATGTTTAAGGTTCACACGGTAAAGCGATCATAATAGTAATATAGCATGAGGGCAGATTGGCAGACACCGAGAACACCGAAGGGCCGCGAGGCGCGACCGTTACTTCGTGTCCAATAAATCCGAGAACAAACGACGGCTATAAGGAACGCCGCGTCCCGGATCCATCGCCTGTCCGGACGGACGCAGTAGGTAACGCCGTCACACTAAATTGTAAACGGAACAGTCTACTTCGAAATTGTAACGTTATTCTTTGAGGAAGCAATTCTAGCCAGCGCAGAGATAGTTTGTACTCACCAATTTGTCGTTTCAACAAATTCGCTGTAGAAACTGCAATATTCGAGTAGGTAAATAGAGTGGGCTTAAAATCCCCAGTATTGCTATCTTATTATTGAGTGTTTTAGAAATTAATTATCACTGTTTAACGAAAAACAGAACCTTCCAATATCAATGACACCACCAAAAGAACAATTCCTAGATCCTTTACAGGCCATAATTAACTTATGAGAATAAATGTAAAATGGAAATACATTTGAACACTTCACTTTTCTATTAAATATGTATATCAATTCAAAAACACATTCACCAAACATACTACACAAACGTGAATCAAATACATACAGTCAAACGATAAATCAAATTTGCTTATAACAGTTCCCTCATAGATCGAACGAATAATATTTAACTGGTCATTTCGTAAATCCCATTTACATAATTCGAAATGAACGAGAAATATACGGGCGAGCAAAAGATACTAGTGAATAACTAATAGTTGTGGTGTAAATCTTGCCCGTGGCGCCAACTCGATATCGAAGCGTGCTACTAAGTAATTATAACGGAGATTCCGTACGTATATTCCATTTAAAAACCGAATTCATTCAAGCTCTTAATGTATCTTCCGCTCGAGTGCTACTTTTGGATATTATTAATCAATCGATTATTAGTTTACCATTTCTATTGGTATCTATTAATTTGTCTGCGGCTTCAGAGAGAAATATATCGTTATTTTTCAAACACATTAATACATTTCAAAATATGAATACATCTGCGTTTATAATACGAATTATTCGCTTTCCAAAAATGGATTCAGAATGCATAGTAATGTAATGAATATACAAAGCAATTACAATAAAAATACTTTGAGGCAATCTGCGAATGTTTATAGACGAGCTAAGAACGCAAATCACGCCCGATCGTATCTATAGTGTCTCCCATATTTGTAAACTGTAAAGATATTTCAAAGGCGGAGGGAGCGAAAATTAACAAATAACAGATAACAAACGCGATAAGTGCAATAAAGATACAATGATCGAGGATGACATCAACTGGCGATAATTCGTAAAGTAGATTGGACAGATGTCCTCTTGCCGGATGTTACTCATACCTAAACAGTTAGACCTCTCTTAGCATTTATAACAAAGCACACAATTATTTCATAGAGGCGTGCATACTGAGAAAAGATACCCTGATATGTTCTATAATAAATTCACTACAACATTAATTTGTTTTTATCTCAATTTTAAAGAAAAAAGAAGCCAAAAAAGTTAACAAGACATTCTAGACGGGTGACTAACTTCAGCATCGGACCAAACTTTGCGCGTGACGGATGGCGAAGATGCTCAACTTAATTAAAATATATAGAGAATAAAAACTGGCCTAACAAGTAATCTTACCATCTGACACGTTATAGTGAGTTAGGAGCCTTAGCTTGCACAAAACGTATGAATATAATGTTCATAGCAGTGCAAATTGAAAGAGACGTATTAATTGTAATTGAAGACTTCCCGTCGTCCTAACTAGCTTCATTGGGTCCTAAATCAATGATATCGCCAGTAGCTTTATTGCTCGACGCACCGATTTTTTGAGTATGATATTTCATGCACCTCTACCTTTATAAGTGTTTTTTAACATTTTATGAATACGTTATTTCTAATCTTTGAGTTATAATATATGTGGTAGTTAGGTACCTACATCCGCTAGTCTAGATAAGCGTGACATTGCCGATATTTATATAATATTATTTTATTCCATGATATCCTATTCTATTTTACAATTTGCTTCTAAGAGCTAGGTAGCTATTGGTTATAGATATAGAAGTTAAAACTGCCATCGTACATCAAACCTCGTACAAAGAACTCTATCGAGGCGTAATGGCAGTTTAAAAGCTTTGGGCAAAATGTGGAGCCATAAACGCGGCAATGGTATAGAATCTGCAACACATTAAGTCCGGTTGGTTAAGGGTTCTGAGATTAACGTCCGAGATCCGAACATATATAGTCACGTCTGAGCTATTAGCCTCGGCCTTAAAGACTGTGAGACATGCGAATTTAACACGAGCTTGTTTGGGAGATAGATTTTTGTTTCTGGACTTGACTAATGAATTAGTTTCTGAGCGACGACTTAGTAACTTGCAAGCGCATGCTTAGAATGAAGAACAATGGAGTTGTTGTTAAATTCATTTGAAAATGTTAAATTATTATAGAAACAAATGAACTTGGAAACAATTTTTGTTAATTTGTTGTTAATATGAAAATTTTAATTAAATTCAATGCTATTATACATCACAAATATTATTCAGTGAAACTTAACGTTTTGTACAACATATTTACTTGTGATAAATTGTTGTTTTTAATCCAAAATATTAAATTTCAGAAATCTCATAAAACAAGATCACGGCTGTCAAGATAATAACTACAGCATTGATTCCAAGATGGCATCAATAACTTAACCCAGTGCGTTGCGAGTCAAGAGGTGCGTATTATGCGCTATTAGAGCTCGTAAACCTTAAGCTTGGTCTTCACCGAAGAAAAATTGCCAACATTTGTGTTATGAGCAAATATTGGTGACAAAAGCTTTTGTAGAGCTGGACGTTCATATGAAAAACTGCCAACTTTTGTCACCAACGCGTGCTGACAATACAAAACCTGGATTTTTTTTCTTCCGTGAAGATACAGCTTTATAAACAGTGGAAGCACAAATTCTTCGTGCTCGTCGAACAAGTCATTATTTAAATCTGATGATATTACGAATAGTTGTGATTCGAATTATGGCTTCTCAATTCTTCTAGATGCTTTAATGACACCATTAATGCCATAAAGTCAAATATAGCTTAAGTTTTATTACAAATTAGACGTGTTTAAAAGAATTGGTCTCAATGTTTAACATTAACATCAACACTATATGTAAAATGGTAGGAGAATATCTTCGACTTGAAAAACTAATCAACTATAATTCATACCAGAGACAACCAAAAAAGTTCGATAGTAAAAAAACTAAGTTGAAAAACTAACTAAAAAACTTATTTTGCTTAATTCTCTTGGAACCATTTTTGCTTAAATATTATTAGGACACTATCAAAGTTAAAATGTTTTACCAATCATCCTAATTACTAATCATAATCTCTAAAGATTTAAAAAATATTAAATACATACATATAATTAACACATAGTTATAACATTCGTTCTTGAATAGGGACCAAATATGACTATTATAACAACAGTAAACAAGATAAATTACTTTGATATTACTTAATTACACAATCGGTCGTAATAATGTAGTTGTTTTAATTTCATACTATTTTAAATGAAGCTTATAATTTATAATAATGAATTGTAAACAAACATACGATATCATGCATTGAATAAGTGGTTGCTATAAAATAAATAAAACAATAAAGATATGTTTACATAAACAGTGATAAAAAGCGATTTATTTTAAACTCATTCATTAACATTCTGTTGATATAATGAACATCGCTAAGAGATGAACGTTTTCATGTTAGTAAAATTCCATATAATTGCTTCTAACAGCATATTCGGTTTATAGCTTTGAGTGATAAGAAAACTTATATGACATCGTTTTGACACAACATAAAGATAAAAACATTTCATCATCACGTTGGGCGTGAAACTCAATTTTATGCGGCAAGTTTATATTCTTGGTTTTTGTAAAGGTTCTACCCCTACTTAGTATTCAAAAGCCGATAGATAGCGATGCACCTATGTTCGAGAAGCTATCTTTAAGCTTAATGTTTAGAACTTTAAACGCAAGGTGTAAAAAATTATCAAAAACATTACCTAATCATTTCAAACAAGTTATTTTAAAATTTGTTAAAATGTTTTAACAAACATGTCTGACAGAACCTTTGTCACAGATAAAACTATTGTCATTGTTAATAAAGGTTGTATTATTCCGGCACCGTACGCTTGTCGTCATAGTTTCCACGGCTATCATATAGGACATCGGTTTAAGACCATGTATTTACGAGAAACTTTGAAATTTAAGTCAATGGTTACTTAAGACTTGTATCTATACTTCTATAGTAGTTGTATTAGCTCTTTTACTTCAAGCAATTTACAAATAAAATAAATTATACCTATTAGGCAGGTCTCTATTAACGCCTCTAAAACAAGAGTTATTTATGGAAAGAAGTTTAATAAGCAATATTCTCATATCCTCACTTAACTTTCTTCCACAAGCATTATTTTGCCATCAAACGTTGCACAATTGATGTTAAATGACACGAACGTCTTCAGAGTGGCCGTGAACACGGAAAGACTAGACATTATATAATACAACTTTACCATGTTTTCGTGCTATACTTTATGACTCTAGAGAAATTACTCCGCGCTTGCGTCTGAGAATTTCGCTATAATAAGCTCCGCCTACGAAGATGCAACAAGTTTTTACAAACGAAGGGTGAAATACCTTTTTTGAACGTTTACAAATTGTTGATGATACAAAAAAGTGAATTATAATTGATTTATTTTTATACATTTAATTTAAACATTTTGGACAATGATGACACACATATTAAGAAGTCGTAGGCAATTCGTAGGTAGAATAAGGATGAATTAAATGGTTAATAAATCACACAATCTAAAACAAACACGCTATCTATAAACATTTGTGATAACGAATGACATTGAGCAAATTTAGCAAAAACAAACATACCGAGTAGATTTTCTCGTTTATCTATTACTTTATTATTAAAAGGAAAACTTACAGTATATCGGAGGTGAATACAATAGACACACACACACGAAAAGTTGCTTCGTCACACAGCACTCAGTTCGTGAGTAACAACACACGTGGATCGGATGTGTTATAGCGGTTGCGACGACCGCTCCCGTTGACGTTACAACTTGGAATGCTCTTGATGATGGTGATGGTGAAAGACAGAGGGTGGG